>CAAKHC010014759.1:5306-46297 GCA_901007825.1 Macroramphosus scolopax | reverse complement strand
TCTTGGTGAGTTCTCCTGCGAGCAGCCCAGCGTTGCCCAGCGGGTTCTTCAGAGCCTTTTGTAAGCTCTTCAACTGGTTACCAGCATTCTGGAGAGAGGAAGAAAGAGACAGCAGTCACTCCCTGTCTGCTGAGAGCTGAGTGTGACATAAGAAAACAAGAACAACAAAGATTTTATTTTTACCTGGAAGCCATTGAGGGCCACAAACAGTCTGAGGATGTCGTTTGTGCCCTCAAAGATTCTGAAAATCCTCAGATCTCTCATCACTCGCTCCACTCCAGCGTCCTGTGGAAACAAAGGTAGGTTGACGACCTTTCACTTCTACACTGCCGTACAGAATATAAGACAGTCGCGTGCAGAACTTACAACACAAAATGAATCAAGAACACACTGAACTTGACGGGGAATTCTTTGGTGAGGCTCCACGTTCGTATGAACATATACAGCGAGGGGACTCCTGACATCTATCACATCCTACATATACAAGTTTTACATCTCAGCTCCTCTTCTAAGTTTTAGATATAGAATTGAGACGTTTCACATCTGTTGCATTGCATGTGTAAGCTTGGTGCATGTTCTAGGCTGCCTGGACGATCTTTCCTGACCAGAACAGAAATCAAACTATTAGTCACAATGTGCACAGTGAGCAGAACCTGTTGTACGTGCGTTTTCCCCCTTTTTTAAGTTTCAGCCTTTGACTTATTTCCCACGAACATTTTCACTCTTCAGGTGCAGAATTACAGAAACATGAGCACAACCTGTCATTACAATATTAAGGCCTAAATTACATTTACAGAACATTTGTGGGGCTTAAAATATTCATATGATTTAGGCACTTGAGTGGGAAGAGATTATAATTGTAAAGGTTTTGGTGTATGTGACATCCATGACTGCTGCTTCAAAGGGTTCTTCCATGACGCGGCACATTTTCTGCTGCATTAGAGTCGGTCAGAGGAACACGTCTCTCTGAGATGTCGCCTGGTTTATCTTAGAGAAAGTAACATTGTTATTCTTGCCCGAGGAACCCATCGATGTGGTTTCAGTAAGTGTGCAGCCGCTGTGTGACTCAGTAGTCGACTACTAATACCACTATGTGTGACTTTTCTCTGAAACAAAGTAAATCAACTGGTGTGTTGAGACTTTCACCCCTACCGGCTCATGTTAAGGAAGTTAGCATTTCCTTGTTTCTTACGACAGGACAACCGAACGTTCTGGTGATACGTTGCCCCCTGTCGGTTTGGAGTGATAAAATATGAATCTTAGTTTAGAAAGATTACAAATTCAAATTTCTAAGTGGCCATAATCACTAATAATTTATGAAATTAGTGTGTAAAGTGAGAGGTGGTGTCACACACATAGTGATGCACCCAGCGAGTATTAGAGTTCTGTAGCAAGTAACTGCTTAGCGCTCTGGCCTGTAACTTCACCGTGCTCACTTCCTCACAGCTATCGTAGCCATGTCTTTAGCTTCCGCAGGCAGCGGTTTCATGAGAAGTCAAATGCAAAAACAGAGCTTAAGGAGATCTACATTCACTGTAGATAACTGCAAGGTGTGTAGATAAGCAAATGTTCACACGCCTACATTACGTCCCTACATGCTATGTCAGAGTTTCCCTCCAGAATTTGACCTGAATTCGTGAAACCCGGCGCTCGCTGTTACGCCTATACGTGCCTTAATAAGGTTATTGCTTCCTCTGACAATCACGTTATTAATGATACAGGAAAATGGAAAATTGCTGTTCACATGTCTTGTTCAGTTATAATCTTGGATTCAGTGGCCAAACGAAATGAATGCATCGATTTCACCACTTTGTAGCAGGATTTGGACCGAGCACTCACCTTCATGAAACCCATGCCGCCCATAACCTGAATACACTCGTCAGTCACAGTCCAGGCGGCTTCCTGTCAGAATTGTTGAAACATAAAGATGCAAATGAGCTTATATCTTGTGAAACTTGTCATCACTTAAGATGAATGTTTGTGCAATCATCCTAACTGATCACCCAGAGGAAGCAGACATCTGCCGATCACTCTCTCTTCAAACTTACAAAAAGGAACGGAAATGTGGTTTGCTCCACAGCACACTAACCAGCATATCTAATTTCTATTAGATGAGTTACTGTAATGATACACATGGAGGAACTTGTCGACAGTGATGCATGCACTGAAACAACCTGCTATCAGGGTTCTTACTGAGGCAAAGATCTTGCTGATGGCCGCTTCTATCTGGAACTCGGTTGCTCCACTGTCCATGTTGCCGCTGATCATATAGGCCATAGACTGCAAAACAAGAGGGTTTGTCCATCAGAGCTGAAACTGTAGCTTTAGAACACAACTATGTAAAGATAAAAGCCAAACTTTCAATGCCTCAGTGAGCTTTACAGACTGTACAGTGGGCAGACCCCCCAAAAAAACTCTTTCCTTAGACCCTTGATTCAAGTGCCGTAAACAAATGGAAGAAAATATGACTTATTGACGACCATTAAAGTTCTGAGTGCAGCTTCAACTAGCTGAAAAGGTTCACTGACCTCAGTGACATATTGTAGCATCACCATGCGAGCCATCTTCTCCTGGATGGATCCATAGGTGTGGATCTTGCTCCCAAACTGGGTTCTGTTGGTGGCATGATCCACCTGATGAAAGGGGGTGCAGGGTTCACATTGTACATTCATTCACATTGTCAGCTCAAGTACAGTGTGCAAAACACTTTCAGGTGTAGGTTGTGTATTATTATTACATTAATAAGACCGTAATGTTTTGAACGGCAAGAGGGCGCTGGGACAGTTTGTTCGGATTCTTAACCAGCGGCAGCAAAGACGGAACGCAGCCTGACCACACAGCAGCAAACAAAAATAACACATGACCCTGAACAACTGAAGTGAAACTGTGCAGACTCGACCGTGTTGTTGTGTAAAAGCTTAACTGATATTGAGGGCAGGGATCATTTACCACAATCACAGATAGAAGCTACACTGCACTGTGTTATTAATCAGTTGCATGTTAATGACAGTGGGTTAGTGAGTCAACGGTCATTTACAAGCTCAGATATGGCAGGATAAATTGGTGGTACATGTTGGCAGAGTTTCATAAGGCGAATACTTTTCTGATGATGCAACAATCAAACAGGTTGACTCATGTTCCTCTACACACGAGGACTGTTAATGCAGCAATTTAATTCAAGTCTATCCCCGATGTTACAGCGATGCTATTGCAAGAGACCGTTTCAGCCAGCAACGACTTGAAACTTTAGCAGGAAGTTAGTGCTGCTGAATCAACTACATGTTGGGGAATTTCCCACCAATACACCATTTAAGGGGTGGGTGTAACATAGACAACACAGAACAAAAGAATCAAAAACGTATTTTTGTAGGTCTAGCATGGATAAGAGGGCTACATAGCTTATGTTTTTCTTTTTATCTGTTTCAATGATGGTGTGTATTCGTGATACCTTGTTGTACTTTAGCCTACAGACATAGTTAATTCGGTTGTGAGTTTTATAATATAAACCTCTCGCGGGGAGTTCCCTGCATTATATATGACACTCACCGCTTTGGTGATGACTCCTTTCATGGTGCCAGAGAGGGCAGCTGCCATGCCAAATCGGCCGTTATTCAGAATGTTCATGGCCACCTTGAAGCCACCGCCAACCTCTCCCAGCACACAGTCGGCTGGTACGCGAACATTATCGAAATAGACCTCAGCTGTGTTGGAGGCCTTGATGCCCATTTTCTTCTCTGGGGGGCCACTGCATTCAAGAGAATAATAAATTTAAAAAGATTTAAAAAGAATAAATAATATCAGGGTGTTCAGGTCACTAATTATTGATTTACAATCAATAACGTAAAGAAAGTTCTCACTGTGTTACTCCACCAAAACTCCTCTCCACAACGAAGGCAGTGATTTTGTCCTTCATCTCCCCCGTCTTGGGATCCTTCATTGGTGTCTTTGCGAACACTGTGAAGATCTCAGACAGACCTCCATTGCTGACGGGAGAACAATTAGGAAAATACAATTTAAGCCATCATACTGTGTTGCTGGATATATTGTACAATTCTGCCCACTGGTGGTGAGTTATTAAAGTGCACCTCCACTGCGCCCTCACCTGATCCAGATCTTGCTTCCATTCAAAGTAAAATACTGTCCGCAGTCGGACTGCACAGCTATGGTTTTGATAGAGGCAGCGTCTGAACCACTTGCTGGTTCCGTCAGGCAGAAGGCAGCTATATGCTCACCTGCATGGACGAGCAGTTGCACATTTGATTTGATTTTTTTTCTTTGGGTGAATATAATTATATGAATAAGCACATGCCGATGCTTACCTGTCGCAAGTTTAGGCAGGTATTTCTTCTTTTGCGCTGGATTCCCAAAAAGAAGAATGCCCTTGAATCCAATGGACTGGTGGGCACCAAGAGTGATGCCAACACCCAGGTCGTGACTGCCGACGATCTCAACCAGCCGGGCGTACTGAGAGATGGATGGATGTTAGGGTTTACACAGCTCTACAATATTTACTCATTTGCATATGTTACAGGGTAAATATCCCTAAATCTAATCAAGTACACACACCTGTGTGTTTGACAGGCCGAGGCCACCAAGGTCAGCTGGCACCTGCAGGCCAAAGGCACCCATCTCTTTCAGGCCCTCCATGGTTTGATCTTCCACCTTCTCCAACGCGTCGTTCTTGGCAGAGTCATTCACCTCCTGCTCACAGGAAGCAGAAACATGGAAGGTGAGTAAAAAAGACGACAGATAAGTTCATCCGCCAGCTTAAAAAGGTATGAAATTACCTCAAAAAATTTGCTGACAGGTCCAACAAGCTCCCTGAGAAACTGCTCCTGCTCTTCATTCATGACTGCAGCACACAAGAGGGAAATCACAGGTCAAGCGTTTTCACAACCTTTGAATGAAACGTTTGAAGTGTCATTAGGGTATGCTGATTTACCTGAGGGGTAGGGAAACACTTGAGCAGTAGCAACCTGCCCCTTGAAAATGTTGACAGCAAATGATTTGGATTCCTGAGGAAACCAACAAGGTGTGCCATCAAACACATAGTATCCACATGATCCGTTCATTCTTAAGACATACTGAGTTGGTTGATTTGAACTCACTGAAGAAACGTGTACATATATTTTGAATGCAATAGGAGTGTAACGATCACATCATTTCATAAATAATAATCAATATATAATATGATTTGCAGAAAAAAAACATACAGCAGCAACGGTCTTCTGTTCCACTGCCGTGCCAGCATCACTGCCGACGGCTGCAGGCTTCTCCAGCACTGCCTAGGGAACAAGACAGAGAGTCAGTCAATAATTCCTGTAAAACAGGAGAATGAAATACTGTATCTCTTCAAGAGACTGGAGTTTAAAGAGTAACCTAACACCTAATGAAAATGTTTTTTTTGCTGACCTCCTGTGGTTTAAACACAGACAAGATCCTGAAGTGATGCACACAGATAAACACTACAGTGAACATTTCAACAAGAGAGGACAGTAAAACACTGTTAAGGTCCTCTTTAAATAAAAAACAACATATAACAACAGGGGTGGGAAAAGGGTCATATCAGTTCAGTTTGTGCTGATTAATGTAACAGCGCTAAAATAAATCCATATAATACCGATAAAGAGATGCAGACAGTGTGCTGTTCACTGTCTCACCAGACGAGTGTTTGGGGACAAAGAAGCTACATATCGGCAGGGTGTCCTACCCTGAGGACTTATCTCAAGCCCAAAATAGAGGAGCAGCCAGCATGCAGCAGTTAGTTGTACTGGGTATAAAAGTACAGCACACAGGGCTGCTACACAAATAACAAAAGGATACTTCAGTGTACGTGTAATAAACATATGTTTATAGTAAAGATGAGTGGATGAACCTGGGCAATAAATATATAATTAAATATTGATACAGACAGAATACCGCAAATATGTACCATTGGAAAGCTAATATCTAGTCTCTAATCTTGACCAAATACGCAATATAGGCATGTATCCTAATATAGGCAAATTCATTCAATTTAAATGATACATAACTGGTTATTTAAATTCAATGGTGGTGACAGAGATATGTAAGCTTTGAGTCTGGTATGTTTCTAGTCCGTGTTAGACTCTTCATTGGATTTCTGTGGGGTTTGTTTGAGACAAAGATAATGTGAACTTATCACAACACTGCATGCATTACGTCATCAATATAGCTATGTGTATTGACCCTGGTAAGGACAGCCGCAGTGTCACCCACATTTATGGTCACCTCTGACTGTGTCATGTGACCAGTGAACTTTCACCCAATTCTGGCGTTACATCGCCGCCCCCAAGAGAGGACAAAAAATAAACACAATACTATCCTAACATATCAGAGAAGTGTAACAAATTAAAATGTACAACTTAAACCGGAATATCTATGTTAATTTTTTTTAACATTATAACAATGAAGTACCTGTGCAGATTGACTGGCATAGAGACGGGTGTTCTGGACGGCGACCACAGCCGGACGCTGACCTCTGCAGCCAAATCAAGACATTATTATTTTTATTTTCCAGGCAATATAGCTGAGTGAAGAATCAACAGATTGAATTATGATTGTACACATTACATACCCTGACAGGACGGGAATCCTGAGAATGGTACCGCACAATGCGGAAGACTGGCTCACTTTGCGAAGCAGCATTATTTTAATTGTTCTGGAATACAAAATAGAGCAAAATTATCTAAATAACACAAAATAAAATGCCAGAAACAGGCAGAAACGAGGCTAACTGAACGTTAGCTAACAGTTAGCGTCGCGGTGTCACCGGCTACGTAACCAGTTTGGTTGATTTTGTAACTCGGCCCCTTTTCACAAAGACGTTCCGTCAAAACGATAGAAATATTTCAATTCCTTCAATAGAAAGTCGAAAATATCATTATATCACAGACCTGTACGAGTTATTATGAAACGTCCTTCCGTCCGTGAGTTGCAGACTGTTCACCCAAATACCTCAAGACCGCCCCAGATATATATTTTTTTCCTTGGGAGCCTGGTTCCGGAAGCGGCTTCACCGCGGGGATTCATGGGATGTGTATTTTTTGAGGGTGGCTCCATGCCCCCATACATGGAGCTACCGACAGGCTACAGCAAACAACCGAGAAACCTTTCCTGTTTAACCGGGTGAGTTTAAACTTTCAAGGTCTATTGATTTTTATTCTGATAAGTGTATTTTTGTGTCGTTAGTTTATTTTTTAGTTCAACCTTGCAAGAGGATTAATTACAATTATGTAATGTGATACGTTATCATGCAGCAGGAACACAATTAGGAGTTACTTTCTAGATTTAAACAAAAGTTGTTAAAAAGTATGCAAACAGATGTCCTATATTCAAATTTTGTACAAGTATTAAAATTACATTGCCTATTGCACAGGAAGGCAAAAGTATTAATATATAACAAAGAATAAAAAAACTATATCTAAAACAGTTTTACTCTGCCAAAACATATCATGGACCTTGATATCATACAAATCTTAATTAGCTAGTTGTGCAAGAAAATGTTCACAAACTGAATTTTAAAATATGTGAGTATCAAATTTATTCTCAAGTATACAAACAGGTGGCAATAAGAAATCAAACAATATGACACTGTCATTGTCACTCTTTAAAATGATGACTCTTCATTTAGCACCTTAGTAGTTTGGTTATACATGATTTATATAGTCACTCATACAAAAAATGAAATGGGTGAATAATGTGAGTCAGTAACATAAAGTAAGCATGGGGAGCTGGGGCATTGGGTCACAGTTACTTTCGATATACATATTTTCGTATGCAATCAATAAGTACCGCTTTTCTCTTTTCACAAACTAGTACCGTTAAGCCTCTACAGTCCCACACTGAAAACCATGGTACTCCTCACAACTAGTTATTTGACAACTAGACAGTGATCACTAAACACAAGTTGACCTGACATTTTCTGACCTTTTTTTTTTTTGTTTCACATTTGAGCTTGCTGTTCTGTACTTTTGCATTTACATAGGAGTAGTAGGAATATACATAGAAGTTCAATGTCATTCAATGTCAAACATTGCTTGTAACAAAATCTGTCAGAGAGGAGTTACTTTATGTACCTGGAGTGTCGTTAAAAATGTAAAAATAAGGCACGCAATATACTCCTGTGCTGAAGACGAATCTGGTTTGATGATCCAGATGTGTATGCTCAGGATTGTATCCTTCTCATGGTGCCCCTGGCAGCATTTAGTGTTAAACTTATCTGTGCGCCTGCCGGTTGGAAAGCTCTCTGTGTCTGATTTGGGAATGTGCTGCCCCTCCTTAAAAATAGATTTCTTTTTCGGGGATTGCAAAAATCAGAGAGCTGACCTACTCCAATAGGCAGACATCGTAGGAGGAGTTTGCTTTTTGATAAAAACAAGTAATGTAGTGTTAGCACTGTCAGAAATGACAAGAGCCACATATTAATAAGTCCATGATATGACTATGGTCATATTATGGACTGGATGCAGTAGCGGCTGAGATCAGAGAGGAGAACTGGATTATGTAGTGAATTAGAAAAGAAGAAACATACATGAAATCACTGTTTTAATTTTGTCTTATTTTCTTTTTTAATGTTAAACCCTGTTCTCACCAAATTTGTAACAAGTGCCCTCAATCCAATAGGCCCTTGTCAGCACAAAAAGCTACCACCAGATCCTCGTCAAAACAAGTGGGAACTAACTTCACATGAATGGTCACTCAACAACGTGACAGAGAAACTACATGACATCCACAAAGAACTCGCTGGGGTTGCCCATGGCCAGGTGGAAGGACTGGCGAGATGCAGTCAGCTCTGGGGGCACAGAGCCCAGGTCACGGGTAGGCGGGGCGCCAGGAGGTCCACCAGGTACGGAGGAGGGGAGCGGGGCTAGAGCTGGGTGCATGGCAGCAGTGGGCATCTGCTGTGGGTGAGTGAGAGCATGAGCCGTTGCCATTGCCGGGTGTGGGTGCTGGGGAACCATCATCACCATCATGGGGTTGTAAGGCAGGATACCTGGAGGGTAGGGGGACATGTGGGGTGGCTGGGGCATGCGGTGATGATGCGAGCGCTGGGAGGAGGCGTGGCTGTGCTCGCTGGGGGCGGCCGAACCATGACCACGCCTCAAACTGCTGCGAGTGGAGTATTCTGATTCGCTGCCGCTGCCAGAGCGGGAGTCGCCCCCTCCGCCTTCTACACCCGCACCGGATGGAGATTTCTCCCCTCCACCCACGGTGCTGCCGGGGCCTTTACTGCTGCGGCGTCGCTCACCCTCGCTTCTTGTCGATCCACTGCTTCGGCTCCCTGGAGGCAGAAAGACAAAGCTGTTGTATTGACGTAAACAGGGCTGAGCAGATACAACTAAGCACCAACTGCTTGGAGAACAAAGGGGACCTAACAGGAATGGTTACGGAGATCAGCATCATTGGAGAGTGTCTTGAAGGTCTATGCCTATTGTTTGCATGATTGAAACCAATTATAGCATGAAACTAGATACAATACAATCCTCCAGGGTTTCTTTTGTTAACCTAATAGCTAAACACCATTTGCCATTTACTGTGCAATAGTTATTTATGCTATCTTCTCTTTCCTGCTGCTTTTTAGTAGAATGACAAACTGAAAATGTTGAACAACTAGTGAGGGTCTCCACCGGCACTCACCTTCACTGTGCTGGCTGCCGGTGCTCCCTGGGGCATAGCTGTAGCTGGTGAGCTCGTGGTATGGAGGTGGCTGGCTGGAGTAGGGATGAGTCGGGTAGGGCTGATAGGGGAAGGTGTGCATTATGGGCCATGGAGAGGCCCCAGGCAGGGGCAGTGGGGCCAAGGTGTCCTGGTCTGAGGCCCCGCTGGAGCCATCATTGTCATTCAAAGACAGGTTGGCCATGTCTAAGTGGGAGATAAGAGGGTGGGGGTGAACAATGGAAAGGGTGAATGACAAAGTTGTTTGCAGAATACATTAAGCTAATGTGGAAATCACAGATCATCGTTATCTTCATTATCACATAGATTACATCAAAACATTCATCTTTTGCATGCATGTAAAACCGGAGATGTCAGACTGCAACCGAGAAAATGATCAACACATGGCTATGCAGCTGTGTTATCAAGTGTTCTGTAGAGACTCCAAGTTTAGGATGGCATGACATCATTAAATACTTTCCATTACAGAAGTAGCACATGTTGGATCCAATGCAAAATCCCTGTGCGCAAACTCTTTGTTAAACATTCCTGCAGATTGATCAAAGTCCATCTGTGGTTTAGGTGAGTTACTTACAATTCTCACAGTCACTCAAGTCCCCAAAGACGTAGTAGCACTGTTCCGAGAAGGTGATCTTGTTGACTGTGTGTCGAATGAAGCCTGCCTTCAGCAGGTTGCTGGCATACTTCCTGGCTTCACGGCGGTCCTGGAATCCCTCAATGTGGTGGAACAGCCACTCGACTACATCTGAGCCTTGAGGCAGACAAACAGACAAGTTCGATTTTTATTCAAGAACAGGGAAGGAGGCCCAGTTTACATTATAAAATCAAAGTAAATTTGGATATCGTTTACACATACAAGGTATCCTGAAAAGATATATATATATACAAGTAAGACAGAGGGAGTGTGAGAGGCTGTGTCTAACATCTTCACAAGGAATTTAGTAGAATTACCATTTGAACACTACAAACAGCCTCAAAATTCACCATCAAGTTGAATCAATGTTCTCTTCCACTTTCAACTAACAACACCTTCATCAAATGGTATTTCCTGCAGGGAAAAGGTGTAATTATGTCTGTACCCTGCTGCTGCGCATTCAAGCTATTATCTTGGACTGGATTTTTAGCAGTGAAGAGGAAAAGCAAGTTCAAACCAGGATTGATTACATGCCGGAGAGACCTTTTAAAAAATAAAAAATGTTTTGATGCAATTACTCCTCGTGATTTATCTGCAGGTGATTCTCATTTCACAGATGTTTTCAGTCCAGAAAGGCACCGACGATTTTGTTTTTTCCCCTCCAACAAATCACACGGTTTTAATTGTGGGAACATAATGCCTTCCCCCTGTACAGTCATGCGAAGCAACAGAGAGGTTTATATAACTAATGAGCTCTTTTCGCCTTGCTTCCTTGTCTTCGTCTTACCGAGGAAGGCGTTGGGGATGGTGATTTTAAGCCACATGCGGTCCCTGACTTCTAGACCCGACTCTGGTGACGCCATGGCCTTGGCGACTGATGCCATGTCAGAGTGTAGCGATAAGTTGAAGTCATCAAAGCCTGGAGAGAGAGAGATGAAGAGCACATTAGGAAAGCTGAGTAGGGAAAAGTGGAGACATGCAGGAATAAATGAAACCATCACAGAGATAAAAAAAGAACTAGGTCAAAACAAGAAGGGGCTGAAGATCAAAGACAGAAGAGAGGTAGACATCATCTCATTACACAGCAGTAGTGACAAAGGCAGGAAGAAAGATGTGAAATAATATTCTTCTGCAAATGTCATTGGGAGAGATGATGGACGGAGATTGTAACAGGAGAGATATACTTTACAGCTGTGAATGCCATTCAGGCCTTGATGTCAGCAGATTGACAGATACTGGGAAGGCGGGTATAGTTTTGTGAGAATATTCGATGGATATAAAAGAAGAGCTGGAAATAAAAAAGGTGAAAAACTGCGGCACACAGTGTAAGATAATTGAGGACACACTAAAAAAAGACTCACGTTCAGTCTCGGTGACGGAGGAGGAGGAGGTGATGGTGCTGAGGGAGGAGCTGCCCGGGAAGGCAGGGTAGACGCCAGTCATGGCCACAGAGTGGCTGACCCATGCTGCCGGGTCAATGGGTCGGATCGGTTCATCTAAAAAGGAGAATAGAAAACTGTTATCAACCCTGACATCAAACCCACACAAACCACAGCTCAAAATGACAACAGACTCAAAAGCAGAAGTGTTTTTTTTCACAGCGAGTGTGAGGCAGCGTACTTACTCCGTGGCAGGGTGAAGTAGCCCTGAGGAGAGGGGTCCCAGCACTTAGCCACCGTGAGGATGATGGGCCTGGCAGAGGAGAAACAGATCATCACAAATATCTGTATAAAATCAGCCTTAATAACTGCAGTCCGAACTGAGACAAGCACAACTCACCCTGGTTTGTGTACAATCTCCCTCAGTACCCGCACTGCATCGTCGTTACTCATATTCTCAAAGTTGATGTCGTTCACCTGGTTGATTATGGAAGTATTGACAACAGATTTCATTAAGACGGTATGTCATATTGCCGTTGTAAGTTAGCAAAAACAATATTTCTTCAACCACAAAGATGGCAAATGAAAGACAACATAAAATACTCTTCAGATGAATCTCTCCTCACCTGCAGCAGCATGTCACCAGGTTCTATGCGTCCATCTGCAGCCACAGCTCCTCCCTTCATGATGGAGCCAATGTAGATGCCGCCATCCCCCCTTTCGTTGCTCTGGCCCACAATGCTGATGCCCAGGAAGTTGTACTTCTCTATATCGTGGAGAAATGACATGATACTATGTGATACATTTTCCAGCTGTAACCGTCCAGCAATAATAAATACCAAGTATAAGTTTTGTACAAAATGAGGTCTGAAGACAGAAGAACATTAGAACAGTACCGACCCATGTTAAGAGTGACAGTGATGATGTTCAAGGACATGGTGGAGTCGGTCACACTGCTGAAGGAGGACGCCTGGAGTTGGATAACAACAAAATCAGACTATGACATTTCTCAGAGCCAACTATTTGAGTATTCCGCCCCTCTATGAAATAAGTTATTTATTGAAATCAGCAAAGGGCAATGAGGCAAAAACATATAGGGGGCGTGTACATACCCTCTCCAGACGTGGAGGGCGCTGTTTCCTGCGTCGGCGGTGCCGCTTCAGGAGCCTCGAGGCTGTACTCTGCTCCGTTGCACTGCTGAACCTACAAGTTCAAGGGTCAAAAAAAGGTAAACAATTAGGGGAGAAACATGCCGCTAAAAGCTTTATTAGGTTTTTATCTGTCTCTTCTTCCTCAACTGTTGTGCCTGGAAACTTCTAACAATTTATCAGATCACTGGAATTTTTATTTCACCTTTTGCCAACTTAATTTTGATTGAAAGATAGTCAGGATTCATTTCTATACTGTTAACACTACGAGTACGATGAAACATCGTGTTTTAAATCTACACTGCCCACCTCAATCTCACAACCCTCCTCCCTCCTTTCTCAAAATCGTTCTATGTCTCACCTGCTCATGGTGTCGTCGTCCTCGGAGTCACAGAAGCTGGTGGTTTCCAGCTCGCTGCTCATCACTGTGCTGGAGCTCTCGTAACCTGCCAGGTGGCGCTCCAGCCGACTCTGGCCATTCATACGAGGCCCTAAATCGGAGAGACCACAGGGACGATATTCACTGTGAATCTTCGTGTTTGCTTCAGTCAGCGTCGGCCTTTTACAGCGAGCGTTTTTCTATACACCACAAACATTCCTCACTTCTCGTCATTCCTTGATTATATCATCATCTATTCATCGTCTACAAGAGGAAGGTATGCCAAATCTTGATAGCGCACCACCCTAGTAGAGCGGCGGAGTAGTAAAGCACCGGGGTCTTCTGTTTCTCACCGTGTTGCTCCATGCCCTCTCTGTGTCGAGGTCTCTCTCTCCTGAAGGAAACTACAGACTCAGTTTCAGTCTGATCGTCCAGAGTCTCCACACTGCCGGTAGCATTGGGGCTGGAAAAGAAGCAGGATTACAGACGGAATTAGAGCATGACGGAATAGCATGTTTTTATCAAATCCAATGCAACTATTCCTGCCAAAGGTTTTAAGTGTGGCTATTTGTTATATATTATATTACCAGTTATCATATGTGTCACGTTATGGCTAAAAGGCACAAATTGAATGTAATCACATGAAATTACTTTGGAATAAATTATATGGATATAATTTCTGCAGTTACATTAAGTTATTGCCGGCTCAACATTTTGGAACCGGTTGGTTGAACGCTTTACAAACTGTAAACGCCTCAGTGGAATACCAAGTGAATACGTTTGGCCAGCGGTCTTCGTATAAGATGAGGCCGACTGTAGCACAGGTGTACGTTGAATTTTTAAGTGCATGTGAAGATGCAACACAGCTGCATTTCCACTGCTTTACGTGCAGTAATGCACTCACACTTTCAGACAAATTAATATTCCATGGAGATTTCTCTTGGACAGTAGGAGAGACTCTTCTCAGCATGGAAGGAAAAGGCAGTGGCAAACCACACACTCATTGAAGTTAAAAGCAAATTGTTCAATTTGATACTGAATGCAAAAAACATGAAAAGGGCCACCCTGCTGCAGCCGCAGGACACAGGAAGTGGTGCAATTTAAAAAATGAATGACTGCACTGCATTCAAGGCGAGAGGTTGTGCTGATGACTGAACTTCAGTTGACCCTTAACCAACATTAAAATGATCCAGACAACATACTTTTGGAAAACCCATGAAGCTTTTGAAATAATAGATACTTAGTTTGTGTTGGACACCACAGGCCTTATTCAGGTTACTGTAATGGTTTAATGATGACATGGATGCGTAGACAGCAGTCGAGCATGAAGGAAAAACATATTTGGTGAATATTTACTTCATTTTGAAAATCTCCTGACTTGACTGCCTTGTGTTTTCACACTCTAATAGTC
The DNA here is from genome assembly GCA_901007825.1 of Macroramphosus scolopax. NCBI lineage: Eukaryota > Metazoa > Chordata > Actinopteri > Syngnathiformes > Centriscidae > Macroramphosus > Macroramphosus scolopax. Next base: position 31,650 of record CAAKHC010014759.1, on the reverse strand, counting down.
TTTTCAACCACATGGCCAGATGAATGGAAACATCATATTTTGTTTATGTTTTATAGAAACAGCATGGACTTATTTGGCAGCTTGGTGGCAGCGGAACAAACTATAAACATAAAACTGGCACCTCATGGAACTGATGACGTATGTTAGCCGGCAGTTACAGACATTAGTATTTATTTAGAGCTGCGTTCTTGTCTATCCAATTAAACAAGCTCAATATGCAGTTTCCTTTCAGCCTTGTTTCATCTTCACCGACCCTCCATGGAAATATCTCTCCTCTTGTCTGCTGAGCTGCGAAATGCTCAACTTATCACCAGCTAATCGCTAACGTGGGCAGATTGCTGTCGAGTGCTCGGCAGCTCATCAGAGCTTCTAGTTGAAAGCAGCTGCCTGTTACAGCTGGAAATGAGGCTGAGGGGAGTGTTGAGACCGAACCTCAAAGTAACTATAGAGGAAAACTAAAACAATCAGCCTGAAGAGACTAAAAGGAAACTGAAGTTCAGTTGACAAGCTCATTTGATCAGTTTTAAAACCAATAAATAAAGAACGTATGCTGAAGAAAATGTTCTTAAACTATACATATATATACAGTAAAATAAGATCTTTGCAAACATACCGCCCCTGCTTGAGGTTCAATGAGTTCCCAGAGCTGGTTATGTTAATAACAAGGGCGGCCCCAGTTAAGATCAGGTTAAAATGTAGTACTCTTGCTATTCTTGTGGAAACTTGATACTGGGAGGATATGAGATACTAAAGAACAGATAAAGTGTCGCATAATGGTTACAGTGGGAGCACAGGTGTGTGTTGAGATTGGAAGTGTAGGTTATATGTGTTGGTTTTCAGAAGATGTGTGGCAATGTTTCAACCAAGTGAATGCTTCGCTTACTGGAAGGAGGGAGGCCTGGAGTCCCCGATGCCGCCCGTCCTCTCTGCAGGTGGAGGCGGTAAAGGTGGCGGAGGGGGCGAAGGCTGGGTGGATGTTTCCACAGGGGGAACCACTGCCACTGGCGGCTCTGCTGCTGGAGTGTCCGACGATACCAACTGATCACATATAGAGGCAGAGGAAAAGGTAGAAAGAGACGGCATGAGATGGAACGGAGAGGAAGTTGGCGCAAAATAGATGCAGAGGTAGAAGTTGGGAAGAGTGAAGAGATGGTGAGAAAAGGAGGGGAATGAAAGGAGGAGTAGGTAAGAGGTGGTGGGGGATGAAGGGGTAAGATGTCAACTACTTTGACACACAAACACTGTACTCTTTTCAGATGGATGTCTCTCGGGCATATTGAAATGTTATCCTACACTTAACCCGTCTCTCTTCATTATACAACAAAAGTGCCCACAAACAGACGCACACAGTGTCACACATCAACAATTAGGACAAATGCCACGCAGCATCCAATTACATCCAGCATCAAACCAGAGGCAGGAATCAGATGTTTATAAGAGCAGCTGACCTAAGAAATGTGGGTCAATTGATCAAAGGAAACAATTTGTAGCTTGTTACTCAACTAATCGACTACTGAGAACTACATAAACAGATCGTTTAGAGGTTTGGAGGTCAAATTCAGCTGAACCGTCTTTATCTTCCCTATCAAAGTCATTTAAACTAATGGAGTCAGTACCTACAGACGGACGCTCACTTCCCTCCCCAATAATTGCCGTGTAACTATGAAACACTCTTCTTCTGGGATCCCTCCACCCGTCTTGGCCTGCAGATCACATATCAGTCCCTCTGGTCTCCTCTCTTTGTTCTCCCCCCTTTAATGCCTTCCCTCATTCTTATGTACTTAACAGATGCTTCTACCTCAAACCTGCTAAGCTGGGCCAAGTCACGATGTTTTGTCTCTATTCAAATGTAACTGCTAGGGTGCAGTTGGTCCTTGAAGGGAGGTGGAAAGTATTAAAGATATCTCAAAGGGATCCTAAGGATTGGTATCAGGGCCACTCAGCGCACTGAGGTAATGGATCAGTATCCGCTAAAATAGAGAGAAAATCTAAATCCGGCCCTTTCTTTTCTGATTTGTTCGCCTCAGCCGGGCTTTCTACTGGGTATCTGTTGATGACAGGTCAAAATTAAACGTGGCCAAAAGCAGCGTCTTTACTCGCCAAGGATTGTTTGTGAGGCAAGAAGCTTTCCTCTCTCACAGCACTGTTCATTGCACAGCTGAAAATACTTATAAAGTTCCCTTCAAGCGTCAAATGTCTTCCTTCTCGTGGAGCGGGTCACTTTCATGGGTCATTTTCATTTTGTTTTCTAACATCACTGCTATTTGTCACCATTTATGTCATAAAAGTATTAAGAGGAGCGTGAGACTAAATCTCAGCAAAGCCTCCCAGCTCCACCCGGTCAATATGTTGAATGGAGTACTGAACGGCATCTGCTTCGCTCCCCTCTTCCCTCGGTGTTCCTCTTCCCACACCCTTGGTTGACTGCATGGACTCGATCCAGAAAGCATCAGAGAAGCTGGGCAGCCATCTCCACCCTCAGAAGCCTCCTATTCGCCAGCAGCAGCTGGTCTAACTATCAAATAGGTTCAGCCAGCTAGATGTCTGATGTCTGGAATTATGTTCAGATAAAAGCCAAATCCTGACATTTTTTTGAGAAGCTTTAGTTGTACATTACAATTTCTGTTTCTGCACTAAGAGATACCAGAGAAATCTCATCATCCCCTACTCCCAGTTTGATTGGAAATATGCATCAGATGTGTTGTTCCTTACCCATGACACAACTCTGCCATTGAAACAAGGCAACTTGGCACTGTCGTCGGAAATCTCTTCTTTCACCACCCTGAAAAAACAGAAACAGAGTGAGGCTCGGACGGCACAGATCATTCTGTCTTCATAACATTATAACAGGGCATGTGATGTCTGGATGGCACAGACGGGTGGAGGAATGAAGGCAACTACACCAAAGCTTTCAGCAGAGACATAAATAAAAAGAGAAACTGCAGCGGAACATAATAGTTTGCATTACTGACACGTTACATGAAATATATTAGACAATAGTTCTCAAACTGTGGGAGCAGGTTCCCTGGTGGGGCGGAGAGCCCCAGGAACCTTTTTTTAGTGGATGCTTCACCTATCATAGTTAATAGTGCAAACTTGAGGGGTTGATGGCATGAATGTTATTGGGCTTCCTAAGACCGGCATGCCAGAAGAAGTTAGGACCACTGGCCTCTGACAAGTCAAGCAATGATTTAGCTTTTATTACAACGACACAACTGTTACAATCTTTTATCAAATTTAGAATCAATGACACCATAAAGTACTCTGTTTGATGTCATAACACGCAACCATTTGCCAGCTTTTTATTATTTGTACCCGTCTTCCCATATTATCTTCTATCTTATGAGTGGAATGACCTATTGTATTATTACAATTATACTTGGCTCTAAATACCACCCATGAACCAGCACGGAGGATTTCAGAGAGATAAACAAACAACTGTAATTTGCTTCCTCCAGCAAGTGAAAGATGCTTTGGTGTTTCTTCTGTCACGGTGAAGAGCTAAAATACACAATCATATTGCTTCCGGTCCTCCTTGTAAAAAGTCAGCTAAATATGCATGAAAATCTAGTAACCTTTCAGAAACAGCTTCTTACTGAGCTCACTGTTCACATTGTCAAAGCTCTTTGGGGGAAACACACCCGTCTGGCTATTGTTCCCCCCCTCCACACTCTTCCTCCATGTTGGTCAGAAAGGCAAACATTCGGCTTCAGCTGTGCAATTTCCCCCCAGCAGCGAACCATAATGTTAATCGTATTTATTAAAGGACTGTACTGGGACAGGAGCTGGACACAAGCACTATATAGAGGAAACTTGACGGCTACTACTCTTTAAAGTGTTTTTTTATTCTAGCTTCATCTGCCAATGTGCCGCCTCTTATGTGTGTGAGACTTGGTCAGGCTCCACTGGGCTTTTGTAAGCAGCTGTTGAGAGAGCTGGGTTTGTGGGTGAGTGTTAGCATACGGCCAGATTGTTATGGGCGCTGGTGGGGAACTGTTGCCTTAGCTTTTGAGCGCTGTGTGTGTGTGTGTCTGTGTGTGTTAATAAATGAATGTTTCCTCCGTCGTTACTCCACGCTGCAAGGAACTGCATCCAGAGAGCAGAGGGACAGATGCAACATTCTTCTCCTGAGAGTGTAATTGTCTTCATTCCTCAGCCGTACAAACAAACAAGTGACCACAGTCTAGAGTAATTTCACACACACTCTAAAATACCTTGAATAATGCACAAACAGCCCTGAAATATGCTAAGTCCTGCTGGATATTGTAAAACCCCACTTCCCTTTATTTCCAATACCCTGCAGCCATTAAAGTCCACCAAACACGCTGCCTGCACATGAGCACAGACGAATATCCAATAACTAAGTGAACACCACCTCCACTTCCTTCTCCCCGTGGACACCACAGACACTCCTAAATCGCCCCCGTCCAGCCCCAGGTTCTCAGCACCGGCCCTGGCCTGCTCTGCTCCATGGATCTCCCCCACTGCCACACACACAGCTCAGGCTGACAGCTGGCCTCGTACCAGGGCAAATGAAAACACACACTATTACACAGTCCTCTCCTGGGTCGGAGAGGGGAAAAACGTCCCTGCTTTGATTGGACAGCTGACTCAGAGCTATGTTTGAAAATGTTCATCAGAACAGTTGGAGATATTCAAATGAGCGTGTAGTGCCAGGTTGAACGAGTCAACATTTCTGCCATATTCTCCTTTAAAGACCGATTTGCTGAAAGAGTTTGACGTGGCTTCTTTTAAGTAAAATTTTTTGTAGAAACACTAACATTGTGCACTCACTTAGCAAACAGTCCGAATGTTGTCGTTCCCTGTGCAGTTTAACAGGGACAAGCTCCTAATTTGACGGCTAACATGAAGACATTATTTTCGCCATCAGTTTCTTTTTAGGTTTATTAGGTACAGCTGGCAAAACAAATTCAGTTCAATACAGCCTTCAATAAATCTTATGAAGTTTACCATGTTACTTTTCGATGTTGATTGAATTTAATATTACTTTTGGAAGCTGTACACTTTCTCACAGTTTAGTTTTACGGTGTTATACTAAGTGGTGGTGTTCATATTTAGTCTACTCTCATCAACATCACTGACATTGGCCCTCCACTAATACCAGGGTTGCAGCACTATACATATTTTAATTGCTTTTCTTATGGGGTAAGGAGGCAACTAGACAAATAACCAATCCTTGTTTTTATAATAATAAAAGTTTTTATAATAATAAAAATAATTAAGTGCTATACTGTATACAATGATAAATGGTGGTATTTTCTGAGACAATTCTCCATATAAAGCTCATACAAGTGCAAATAAAATTGATACTAGATGTATTTATGTTCTGATAAATAATTGGAAGTTGTAAAGTACAGAACAACTGATCACAACAAAAGCAAGTTCATCATCACATTTGAGGAACTATATTTGTACATCCTGAATTGGCTACAATGACAAATCAACTGGCAGCACAGCTATCGTATATTGTTGTTTATGTTATTACTCAACCAAAGCCTTTACAAGGCATTGAATGATGATATAAAACATATTCAACTGATCAAAATTCAAGGGGTAGCCTAACCCTCTAGTTCCGTCAAGGCTTAATGGAAAGCCATTTCATCTTGGTGCCGGAGTGGATATTGCAGCTCCATGGTGCCATCCAAAGAGGAAAAGAGGCAAATAGCCCGGTCTCAACGCTTATCCAAGGCTACAATGCATTTAACAGAAGTCCCAAGGGTCCAACTTGGTGAATAAACCGCAAACATGCATTCCTCTGCAGGAAAATGAACAGCCGCCACAAAAAAAGATTAATTGATAGGGGAGAGGAGACAGTTCTCTGTAGGGGAGCCGGGTGGGAAAAAAGGGGAGAGGAAGGGAGGAAGTCGGAGAATGAAAGGATGGCTGGCAGGCCAAAGTGTTAAATAGGGGAGACAAAACCCTGGCTTCAGTCCTGAAAGAAAGAAAAGGCGAGGATTTCACAAGATGATGGACTGAAGGAGGGAGGAAGGGAGGGAGGGAGGGATGAGGATTAGGGCAAAGAAAAGCAGCAGGGACAGGGAATGCCTCCCATTGTAATGATGATGTTTTCTGAGAAAAGTCCCAGTCTAAACACTTATTTATAGAACCACTTGGCTACTCATCACCAGTCATTTATCCATGAAGTTTCTGATTAGGGACATGATTTTGAATGGCGATCTGACTGGAAAGCTTCACCACAGTAAACTCTCCCTGTACTAGAAATTAAGTTATTCCCTGTGACAAATAGTCGACAGCCGGTCACGAGATAGGATTGCTCGTCTTTTTGACACGCAAACAGCCCTGTTTTCATTTTATTTCAGACAACTTTTTTTCGTATAAACAAAGGAGTTTGTGCTAGTCCAGTAAGTGAATAACGGCACATTAAAGAGTTGTTTTCTAACTCTTTTTTTAACCACATCTATCTTGCCGGTCTTAACTCTCACCAGGGTAGCTGTTCTCAACTTTTATCACGCTTTACTTTGCATGCAAACTACAAAACTCGTCTGTGCTACAAAGAAAAAAATCACAGCAGCTCACCCGAAGTCCTGGTCCATAGACTTGAAGAAGAATTTGTAGTTTGGCTTGTTCAAGACTTGTTTAAAATCCAGCAAAGTGATATTTTCGGCAGAAATGGGTATCTTCACCAAATACGGTGTCTCCTCTTCGTCGATATGATAAATTATTTTGGTTTCCGCCATCTCCACGGTTGCTTTTGTCCTGGCTGGAAGTTACCACAAGGAACACACTATGAATCGAGGCAAGTTAGCGTTAACTTTAGGTAGTTAGCTAGCCGCGGAGCTAGCTAGGTGGCTAACGAGACGGCAGAGGTGAAACGATGATGGCCACTGAGATTTTCAGTCCGAGCCAGAGGACGTAAAGCGGTAAACCCTGCTCAAAAGCGTGCTCTCCGAGTCCTAAAAAACTCACATTCCCCCGGTTACCGCGGGGAGAAAAACCACGGACACGCTACATTCACGCGAACCTACCTACCAACAACTTTTCCCCCAACAAAAACATACTGTGGAGAGGGGGGGTGTTCTGAAAACTTTTCACCACTTTTTTGCGAGCCAACGCGGCGTGTGACGTAAACACGCAACCCCCCTTTTCATCACGTATTCACCCAGCCCCCCAAACTGTTAATAATACGGATATAACTTAAATTATATAACACATAAATAAACAACATCAGTTCGTGCAGTGCATGTTTTTGTGCTGTTCAATGCTTGTGTTATTCATGTGTACACATTTTTTATTGTTTTTTATTTTCTACTATAATCATCATTGGATGAAAAGGATGGCAACTTTTATTCACCTACGCTCATATGGATGAATAAATTCTATGTTTAAAACTAATCACATAAAATACTGTGTAAATAGATAAAAAAAATGTGGTGGAATAATTCAAACATTGCATAAAACAAATCTGTTATGAAAAAAAGATTTAATCCTACCGTCCAATCTATTTACATATTTATATACTACTCTAGGGCAAGAACTAGTATTTTTATGTAGTTGTATGTAATTTAATAACTAAAACTGTATGTATATTAGACTTTATCATGCAAAATAAATACACATGGGATCGAGAGGGTATCTGGCAATTATTTCTAAAAATTATGTGATGGAGACTTGAATTCATAAAGTATTCAACAAACACACACGAAAAAAAGACTAGAACATGTACAGCCACTTCACATTATTAAGCTATTAAAGTCCATTGTTAAAGCCAATGAATCTGTCTTTATTCAAATTATTTATTGGCTCAGCTGCACAGTAGCATTGTCAAGCAGGCTCAGAGTAAAATTAATGACATCAGGGATGTTGAGAGTTTTTAATCGTTTAATTTATAGTTATCAAATCAGTTCATCCATTTCCAAACAATCCACTAGAGGGAACTCTTCATCAATCTCATAAATCAAAGAGAAATATCACTGCAGCATAATAAAATGTTGTTTTCTAGCAGGGTGTAAATCGTAGTACAAGGTTACCACCACAGAAGTCAGAATATATTTTCCTGGCAATGTTATTCAATTAATTTCCTTTGTTGTATTTGTTCTGTAAGACTATCTACAGCTTCAGGCTGCTACGATTTACTGTGCTTTCACTGTTGGATGCCTTAAAAGAACTATCTCTGCCAGGAAAAACAATTCTCTTTTCTATTAAAGTTTCCTGTTCAAGAAATGTGGCCCAAACACCACCCCAACCACACAGAGGATCACAAACAGCACCCAGAAGATGACAGCCAGCACTTGCACACAGAAAAGTGTCCTCTTGCTCTGCTGTATGACTTCCTCTTCCCTCACCAGGCCTGGCGCCATGCCGTACGGCCTGTCCGGGTGCATCTGTTGCACTTGGAGGCTGACGGTGGGCAGGATGATAAAACGTGTGTCTGTAGTGTCCCCCTCCAGGGACAGCACCACCCTCTGGGTGACCGTGGACAGGTGAGTCACCATGGTCATAGGACGGCCGATGGCCACAGGGGGCCACCTAGCCAGGATGCGGGAATTGCAGGGTAAGGAGAGAGCGTCCCCGTTCTGAAGTGGTGTGAGGTGGCGACAGAGAGGGCAGGGGATCGCCTGTTGACAGAGTGGGTCGGGGGGCTCACTTGGGCAGAGCTGGATCCTCTGCAGACACTCAGTGCAGAATAAATGTAGACACTCCAGCATCCGGGGGCATTTGTTGTACTGGTTGTACTCCTGGTAGCAGATAGGACATTCAACATCCACCGGCTCCCCCGGGGTGATGCTGGATGCTGCAGGAGCTGGGTCCGTCTGCTGGGGAATAGCATACCCGGTCATGGTGGAATTGACGAGGATATTCCAGGGATGATGGATTTTACTGGCAACAGAAGAGGATATAATCTGTAAGGGGAAAAACACACACTGCTTTAAGGGCACCAGAGGCATATGTGTCGTTTAAACTCCGGGATCTGCTCCACCGGGGATGCTGCTCTGCTTCCTCAAACTTTTATGATCAAATTCCGCAGCCCATGAGTAATAGCATTCATCCATTTAACCACTCAGCATCCAGCGTCTAATCATTTCCCAACTGTACTCACATTCACCTCGGCTCCATGTAGCCTGCGCTGGCCTGCAGGACTCTCACTCACAGCATGTTAAGCTGTGAAAGGAAGTAGTCGGTCACTGCAGTAAGACTCTTTGTTTATATGTGCATGTAGATATGTTTCTCTAGTATGGTTTGTTTTTAATTCCAGTCATTCACAGGAGGACTTGACAGATTTTACCAGATGTGAGTTTACTTGTCACAAAGAGTATTAAGTTGCATTGTCCTCTGTGGCCCTGGAAGGAGCTTTTTTTTATTATTATCATTATAATGTCCCCCCTTCCTCATTTATTCTCTCAGCACTAAACAAAAACACAGCCAAGGTTTTCAACACAGCAGGCATACACTACAAGGACAGCAAGGTTTTTGTGTTGAGATTGGAACGAGCTGCTTGAAATCCTGGTCAAAGATTACTGAATGAATGTTTATAGTCTGAAGTCTTTCGGAAAAAACAAATTCCCTTGGTGACGTCATCAGGGTTAATGTTAACCAATGCTAAGAGAAAGGCTTTTCAAAGATTGTCCAAGCAGGGACGTTCTCATAAAGGACCATATTAAGTGGCATTATGGGCAATGCAGGTTCCTCTGTAGGCCTCTAACGTGTATCAATGAGACAAATAAATGTTCAACCTTGAACTATTGAGCGGAGCATTATATCTGCTTTGGTTTACTGATACATTTCTGCCCCTGTCCTTCTTGCTGTCACCTGGGACATCAAGGAACCGGTTCCCTCATGGGGGTGTGGTTGCTCAGCAGATGGGGCCTCCATTGTGTCAGTCCATGGCAACAGATCACCTGAATCTTTGTTTATTTATGCACAAAATTCACAGTAAGTAAGATGAAATAGGGGTTTTGGATAATATGAACCAACAATAAACAAACAGTATGAACTGACTCCAAAATCAATTGACTTTTAATACATGTATGATGCCACGAAATGTTCAAGACAGCACCAAGTGGCGGCTGTTGATCAATAAAGGAGTCTCATGGTGTCAATGTAGATACGAGTTTCAGTGAGATAGTCAAATAAGAGACAAACTAGCCTTATCATTACACCTGAAGAAGCAGATAAGACGTACCTTGGACACCCCCCTTGGATCAGAGCTCAGCACTTTCCCGTGCACAATCAATACTTCTTCTCATGTTGGGACAAATCACCTCCTGGCCAAGCGTCTTCCTTCTTCCTCCTCCACGTTCACCACCCAAGTTTCTATCTTTATATTCCGTACATGTCTGAGCTGGCTTACTGGCAACCTGGAGTGTTTTCCCTCTGTCTCACCTGATTTTCCTTGTCCTCGCCTGTCAGGTCCCCTAAGAGGCATCTGTGCGGTTTGCTCGGCAGTAATTAAACCCTTGGTGATGTTAAAGTAACCAGGACACAGAAGACAGAAAATGCCAGGAAGGAGTCTCTTGATCCCGATTTACTTTACTCTACTCTCACATTATGTGATCACGCTTCCTCAGAGTCAGCAGATATAAGTTCTCCTGTAATTACACATCTACTTGGTACGAGTGAGTTTTACATGTCGGTAGTATCAAAGCATTTATTACACTTATTGGAACTATTCTGCATTTTCGGTCAGACTGGTTCATGTTTGTGAGTTCAGAATAGAGAGAAGGTTCCAGTTAATTATTGACAAATTATTCAAACATGAGTCATATTCTGTGGTACGTCATTCTGTGGGACGTCATATGAATCATTTCTGAGTGTACAACTTTTCTGTTCTGGATAGCAGCCAGTTGTACGGGAGTTTCCTTAGAAAGAGCCACCCGGGTGACTTACATGAAACTCGGGAAGAAACAAATAAATGTTTGGGCTTACTCAGGAATTAACACATGAACCAGGGCAAGAATATTCCACTTACAATCTGTGATCCCAAACCATTATTATTAAACATAATCCAACACTATTTTATCTATTCTATAATCGTATTACTTGAATCACTTCTTGAATCACTCATGTTGTATTTCATATAAGAAAGTTAAAGAAGTGAGTTCAGTGTGAGGATAAAACTTTACAGTACAGTTTGGCACTGGAAGCAATAGTGGCGGAGATCTACAAAAGAATGATCCCAAAAATAAACACGCGGTGCGCGCGCACACGCACGCCGAGAGCGTGTGATTGTTATCCAAGATTTCTGAGGAAATAACTTTGAAAGGAGAGCAGGCTGCAACAACTGATAGGACGAGCGTTTGTTTGGGGATTACCATTATGAGGGAAGAGCTGACGTCACTACACACACACATAAACACACCTGCACAGGAATGCTAAAGAGAAACAACCTGATTTTCTCAGAATTAGCATAAATGTACAGACAGTTTAAGTCATAAATAAGAGTTTTGAAAGAGGCTTCTTCAGGAAAACTGTCTTAGTGATCAGATGTGTGTGCGTGCTGTGTTAAATGTTTCGGGCGTTGGGCTTCCTCCTCTTCACTTTGGATGATGACTCATCGGTGACGAACGCTCCGATCAGTCCGTCCCAACTCCCACACACAGACTCATAAGTGTGTAGTTCCTCTCGGACTTCCATTCAAACCCCCGGACAGCCAGGATCAGACAGCCAGGATGTACTCAGAGCTCGAGTGTGGAATTTGTTACCTGACCTACAACGCAGGTCGGCGGTGTCCCCGGGAGCTGCACTGTAAACACAGCTTCTGCGGGAGCTGCCTGCTGGCGCTCTCACGACCTCCGGCACCTCACGAGGGAGCCGCGCTGATCGTCTGCCCGCTGTGCCGACACACCACCTCCATCTCCGGGGAGCTAGCGGAGCTTCAGGTGGCCGAGGGCGTCCTGGAGATGCTGAAGGAGGAAGGCTGCCCAGAGGAGGAGGAGGAGGAGGAGGACAGCAATGAGGCGACGCTCGACGCGACTGAAGCCCGGGAGAGCGACTCTTCCGCGGGCTCCAGACGTGGAAAGTTCCGGCGGTCTTGGAAGAAAGTTCGGAGAGTGATTTTCGGGAAGAGCAGCCAGCAGCTGGGCGCTGAAGGTAAATACACAGAGGAGGTGTTCATAATGAGTTTATTTACTCTATTAGAGTCCAAAGCCGAAGCCAGGAGTCTTGTCCCAAAAATAAGAAAATAAAAAAATATAATTACCTGGTCTCTGATATATTAAAAAATTCAGTATATGGCTAATTAACAGTAGTGAGGATTTAACAATAATGAACGTGTTAAGTTCTGATTACTTTTTCTATTGGCTTTGCTAAACAATACAAATATGGATATTTGGATGAGGGAGTTTTTAAACAGTTTTGGAATAAGGTTTGGTGGTAATTAGTTTAAATAATGGTAATGTTGTTCAGGCTTTAACATTGACACAGAGGCTTACACAGGCAAAGTGTCTGGTATTTCAGTTACTATTCAAATCCTACATCATCTTCATGTTCACGTCCTAGTTTTGGCCTGTTGGTCCCTGGCAAACAGCCTCCAGCAGAAGACTAACCTGTATGTTCATGCTCCTCATGTGTGTGTTTTTCCTTCAACAGTCTGTTTGACCGGTGTTGACATGAAAAACATCGCCATGATGTCCTGCTACATGTTCTGAGGAGTCCAATACCCCGGCCGATGTGATGCTCTATTTATTATGTACTGTATATCTCTCCTCGACAACAAAGACTGGCGATTGTATACATAAATATACATATTTTAATATTTCTGATCACAAGTATGTAGCTGAACTCAAGAAGAAAACACTGTGAAACTGATGATCTGCCAAAGTGGCCCATTTTAGGTCAATTAATGCTCTACTGTTAAGTCTATTTATTTGAATGATTAATGTATGTATTTTTCATGAATGTAACATATTTAAGGGAAATAAATATGTCTGGTTTTAACTGGCTGTGAAGTTTTTATTCTGGATTTTAACTGTGTGTGTTATTTGCTCCAAATAATGACACATCAGCAGGTATTGAAGGAGTAGATTAAATCTGACCTTTGTATTGTAAGAAAATGTGTTTTCAAGTCAACAAAGTACAAACATTCCACATGAAATAGATGTAAACAAGCAGACATCACTTCAGACAGTTCGAAGGAAGTAGGTGACCTGATGCCAGGTGGACAGCGTTGCCTCCAATCAAGCTCACAACCGGCACCAGAGTGCCAAAGCTCCAGCAGGGTTCATTTGTTTGACAAGTAAATGACGTGAACTGAAAACACTACTGCAGCTTAATTTCTAACGTCTTGAAAGTCAGAAAAATCTAGGAGGAAGCTGCCCGTCATGTTCACTTTTACTCTCTGCTCAAGGTAAAGCTCAGATTTTGCTTCCTTTTTTGCACATGTGGCCACAAAACACTCCGATGATTGATGCTACTGTTTCCAGACGTTGCAGCAATATTGTTTTATCCTCTGCAGACTCCTGTCTGCCTTTGTGCTGGTCTGTGCAGCTGCCATGTCATTTGTCATGAGCGCCGACGCTGCAAGAGGTGAGTCCAAACACGCCGGTAACACCCAGGTCAACAGTGCAGTTTCTGTAGTTTCAGTGCTCCTCTCGATGGCTCATGAGGCTTGTGTGGGCTGAGATTAACTGTAAAGCTGCAATGTTTGATTGACACGTCTTTAACAAGGCAAGCCAGGATTAAACTGCATAACTGAATAAAACCTGATATTAGTTTTTGTAAACAAATCTGTACATCAATGTCATCCTTAGCTATAGTCAGTCCAGATTATATTAAATAAATATAAATGTATTTAATGACGTATAAAATTAATATACTAAACATAACAGTAAAAATACTTTCTATTGGCACTGATCTAATAGTAATAAGTGTGCAGAAATAATGCAATTTGTCTTGTTCATGTGTTTGTACAGAGAGATTCTAGGTGATTCTAGGTGCTTTCCCAAGACTTGCAGCACTGCCTGACGCTCCCTTTAATATAACTTATTACATTCTTGGGAGGCAGGAATCTTCATTATAGGCAATTTATTATTTCACCAGTGTTACAATATATGAAAGAATGACACATTATTTCTTCTTCTTCTTTCATTCTATTTCATCTTCAGCCAGTCCCACATCAGTCCATGTGGAGGATGCAGTGAAGAGATCGTGGTCGTCTCCAGACAGCCAGTATCGTTTCCTCTCTCCTGGTCTGCCTGCAACCACAGCCGGACTCCAGACTGCATCCAAAAGTGAAACTGAGACGAGTGGGAAACTTTCTGACAGATGGCCAATCATTGACCACCAATCAAACGGTCTACAGTTTGTAGAAGATCGCTATAGTTACGCTCAAACCAGCCCAGGTGACATAACTGGAGTGCACAGACGCGCAGGTGAAGTGAGGCCAGCAAGCAGCATTCACACCAGCCCCTCTCAGCACAGAGGACGAAGCAAATCTTCTTATAACTTATTACCAGTGATCGTCAGAAAAACATCTTCAATGGCGGCTGCCAGTCTGTCTCATCAGAGCTCGAGTCTTCTGCAAGACTCTCAGAGGATATCTGAAAGCAAAGGAGACCATCAATCTGGAGATAATCGTCAATCGTTTCCTCTGTTGCCATCGCAGACTGGTAGATATCTGGGTAGTCCACTCCGTGTGTCAGGTAGGCGTTACGGTGGCCATAAACACACAAACGAGCCGACTGAGGCCGTGCAGAGTAAATCTACTGAGGTTCAATCAAGCAAATCTTTCATCCCAAGTCAAACTGAGCCTGTGGCGCCGTCAATCAGCAAAAGCTTTGGCACCTCTGTTATTAAACACAACCCTCGCCCAGAAAAACTGGCATCATCCATCACAGATTCCTCCCAGGATTTGGACTCTGAGAGGAATGAAAACAGATTTCAGTCGTATCTCTTCACAAACTCCCAGGACTCCTTTTTGGGAAGTGAGACCGTTGATGCAGTCACAGATAACGGTAAAGAAACTTCAAGAGGACCGATCAGTGCCCCTACAACACCGAATACGAAAAGGAATGTGAATATTTACAGACGTTTTAACGCCCGAGAAGATCAAAAGAAGGAAGTTCAGCTCTCCTCTAATAACGCCGATATGGTCCATAATGATGTTTCCAAATACCGACCTGTCTCCGGCGTGTATTTGTCGCCACACACCACAACTCAACTCCCCTCACGTGCTGCTTCAGGCAAACACGCACCCATGGAAAGTTTTACCCCTGCGCCTTTAGCAGACTTCCTAAGACTCAGTGCTACAGGCAGCAAAATATCTGTGATGAACAGACCTTCACAATCCAGAGAGAGACTATATGGCTTCAGAGGGTTCAAGAAATCTCTGTGGCCAACTGTGAAGAAGAATAAAGATCCAACTGTTCCCTCCACCAGCAGATCTAAAGGCCAAGTCAACTCTCCCATGCACGGCATTGATAAAGGACAAGATTACACATTGAGAATTGCAAACATTTATCCCTTTTTGTCCCATAAATATAGCTTCAACCAGAGAAAAGCTGCTTCAAGTCCAGCTGTGACTAAAATCAGCTCACCTACTCCTGCTTCTACACCTTCCACATCAGGATCGAAGGACGTCCGGCCTCTGGTGCCTGAGAGGGGTGCCGGCACCAACACCAACCCTGATGACAGGAGCTATAAAAGGATGTTTGGTCTGAAAGGTTTTGGTGTTCGACCACACAGCACTAACACTTTCAATCAGGTGGAGGGCGCCAGAACTGCAGAATCAGACGTGCCTGCAGTCACGCAGGGTTTGGAAAGTTTGAGACTTTCACAGATGTCACAAGCCAGAAGCAGCAGCCGGCACAATCGAACAGCTGAGAGGAATGTGACATCTCATCAGCTGAGCCGCAAAGACTTTAAGCCATTTTTAAAGACAGGCGGAAGCTCTGAATCAGCCACCAGATCTGTGCCTGACAAATCCAAAAAGATCCGCAACATCTTTTCTTCCACGGGGTTCGGGTCCAGTCAAAACATCTCAAAGGCACAAAATAATAAACAGTGGGAGGACAATGCAGATGCAGCAGTGCCCTCAGCTCATCCCAGAACAGCAGAGGGGCTCAGAGTTAATGAACAGGAAGCAGAACTCGGTCCAAAACCTGTTGGAATGAAGGCGAACCTTCTCAACACGTTCACCAGCAGCACGGTGAGAGGCCGGCGTGTGAAAGGGAAACACAGCACAAAGCTCAATGAAACTACAACTTCAATGAGCGACCGCTCGGGACATCTGGCTATTGTCAGGCTGCCAACGCACCCTGCCAGGCTGAAAGGTGTCATACATGGGGAGGTTCTTGGAAGTGCTTCATTCAGTGGTGTCAGAGCTACAACCCAGACACCTCTCACAGCTGATAAAGACACTACAGCTACTACAAAGCCAAACGGAGTTACAGTCAGTGCTGACTGGGCTGTCGAGGAGTCCATGGGGGAGATGGATTACAGAGATGTGGAGCACACCAGAGCCCCTGAAGCATCTGCTGAAGAGCAGGTGGGAGACTTCAGCAGTGCCGAGGAGAGCAAGGTGGATGTTAGACAACATGAGGGAGTTGATAATGAAACAGAAACATCTCAGTCATTCCCAGACAACGAGGGAAGTGGAAGTGGGGGGTTTGATCCGTCTGATATTTTGTCAACTGGCGAAGGGAATCGGGAGCCGGTCGAAGATTTGTCGGAACTAGATTACCTCAGAATCTCTACCGGGAACATCTCCTTCAAGTCGAGGAAACTGTCCCACACTGATGAAATGACAGATAACTAATTACTGACAACAGGAGCAATAAACATTGTAAAAGTGTGTGTGATTTTGTTGTTTGTCAAAAAGAATAATTTATTGATCAATTTTTAACTTGTCTGATCAGATATTTTAAGATTTGGTTATAAAAAATACATTAAATTCGTTTTTAATATGTTTCATTATAAGGTCAAGATGTAAAAGGGGTTGACAGAACAAATGAACTCACACTATATAAGAGCCTACAAATAAAGAGACAATTTCACGCTATAAAAGTACGATTTACTGCAGATGTGTCATATTAAAATTAGTCTTTTTGAGCTGAAATATAAATTCTAATAGGAGAAATGCTCAAATATTAATGAGCAATTATTCTAATGATCTTTAGACTGTTGGTTGGACAAGGCATGACCAATCAACATGACCTGTTTCACAATTTCCTGGCTTTTTTATAAGAAAAGTCATAATGAAATAATTAAAATAATCATTGAGTTCATCCTGATCTTTGCTGATCGGCTCCATTTGTGTTCAATATAATCAAATAGGCCTCCACATGTTAATTCAACTTCTCTGGCGGTTCCGTTATATTGCCCAGTGTGGTAAAACCCGCTTTTTTTAATGACATATATGGTGAATCACGTCCTGTTTCTACTATGTCGTTTTCAGCCTCTGACCTCAAGTGAAGAGGAGAAAGTGAAAATGATTGTTTCACTCTGAGTCTCGTCTCAGGGGGAACTGAAACTGAGTTCAAGTTCGATGTTCTAGGAGGTCTAACACGGCTTTCTGAGCATTTTTGCCTCATTTGGCGAACGATTTGCATAATGTCATGTCAACGAGGAGAATGAAGGAAGGTCATACTTGAGGCTTTTCATAAATTGATTGTATTCCCATTCCTTGTGTCCTCATTCCCATGCAGGCAGCGGCTATTCAGTGCGCTGACACAGATTTTCCATCTCCTCTTTCAAGCTTTTAAGAAGGATTGAGCACGCTGGTCTCCGGGTTAACACGCTATGAGATGGAAAGAATTGATCTTCCTCCATGTGAGAGGATCTCTTTCTAACTCTCCAAGGTCATTTTATATGTATTAAAGGCAGAAAAACAAGTAGTTATACGGTTTATTCTCATTGATTTTAATCCACAAAGGAAACATAGGCTGGGATGGAGATACTTATTTACTGCTTTTACAGGAATGTGCTTGCTCTTCTACCTCATTGACTTGAGGTTATGGATTGAGATACCTTATGACCTGATTCAGCTATTGCAGCAGCAGCAGGAACCGCATTCTCCACTAGGTGGCGACACTAGTCCATGTTTTATTTCAGGTGTGTGACCTTAAATAAAGCCCCTGCACTGTAAGGTCCTGTTAGGTTACTGTTTAACTTTGAAGCTAAAGCAATGTGCAAGAAAAGAGGGAGCAGATAAGACAGATTTATTGTGACGGGTTTTCTTCTTTCCGTCTCTTTTTAGGAGCTTTTCAAAATAAATGTTCCTTTCTTTTATCAACCAGCCAACCGAGCGTTATGTTTCAGGGGCATCGGGTCCACGCTAAGCCCAGATCACAGCTCCTAACAGTCCATTCACACCACCTGACCCTTCACCTTTTCCCAGTCGGACGACTCTACCTAAATACCAGTCGTACTTGTCCTCAGTATACAGCAGGAAGGGGCCCCAGAGCGAGGAGAGGGTGAGAGAGTTTGAGGGATCTGTCAGTCAAAGTTAAACACATTGTACATTGGATTAACACCCCCCCCCCACACACACACACACACTCCGCCTCCCCAACCCCCACCAGCCAAGCAATAACCGTGGAAAGTGGAACCCTCCACTTTCCCATAGAGCTGTACGGTATTTAGGTGGCATGATGTGAGGTTTCCATGTGCTGGCATGTCTGTCGGATAGAGAACATTATAGGTGTCAACGTGCCGGCTCCTTCAAAGTCTTTCTGTGCTGCCTTTTGTGTTGCTGAGTGTCTGGTTCACACACTCTGTGTCCTATTCCCTGTGTGTGTGTGTGTTTATCACAGACAGTGTGGTGTCCTCTTGCAAGCAGCCCCCCCCCCCCCTTCCTACTGTGAGGGGAATTCTGTACCATGTGTCTGCGGTTTTCAGGGAGCTTTCAAGCAAAATAAAGCACAGAGGCCTCACCCCCAACATACACTCCCCCAAAACTCCCTCACCTCTGTCCCTCCTCCTCCTCCTCTTTCCCCTTCTCCTTCTCTGCCTCACTCACTCCGTGAGGCACGTTGATACAGTTTCAACCTCCCTTTTCGCACCAACTATCCGGCAGCTACAGAGCGACAGAGCTAATTTCGTATGCAGACAAATCCATAATCATAGCACACATTCCCTCATGAGGCGAGAGTGTTAGTGAGGGCGGGGAGGGGAGGGAGGAAAATACAGAGAAAGGCTTTTTGTTTGGCTAAGTACACTATGTGAAAGAGGGGGCGGTGAGGAAAGAGAGCTGGGAATACATTAGAAAATGGTTGCGTCTGCTGTGGCATTTGTGGATCAGATTACCTCACATGCCATGCACACAATCCACCTCGCCGATCCTCTCAGTTTGACCGTGACTGCGTCTGTAAACTAACTTTATTGAGTCTACAGTGATTAACTTTACCCTAAAACCTATATGGGATCTTGGAAGGGAGAGGGAAAGTTGGGCGGATTAGCAGGAGCAGCTTGCAGTGGACCGACTGTAATCCGGAGCTCTATTGGCTCTGTCGACATACAGCAGGTTTACCTGAAGCAAAAACACCTGTAACCTTAATTATGTGATTTGACACGGCTGCTTGCAAGAGAAGAATTATCTGTAGATAGACTTTCTATATCATACATCTACTATACTCTTGCATACAATGGGAAGGAAGCAATTTGGAAGCATGAAATAGGGCCTACATTAACATTCCCACATCTGCTTTGGGAGCAAGAGCTATTTCCGGGTCCGAAATCCAGCGATCTTCCTGTGGTCCGCGCTGCGGAGGAAGTCATAAAGACAGAAAGACTTCCTGTATTGTTGCCAGCATGTGGCAGTACGAACCGTACATGCTCCGCTAAGGCCTCGGACTAGTGACGTGAACACCATAGAAATAGCCCTCTCACCCTTCCAGAGAGGCCAAGATACACATCAAATGAGAGATTTACACCGCTCCTTTGTGCCAGCGCCTTTCACAGATTTGAGACGTGTTTTGACTGGGCTCAGCAGTTGTGTAAAAGGTCTAAAGCAGACTTAGGGTGTTTTTACAAAACCAATCTTATCTCCACTCGCATTTCTTGCATGGTTTCCCATCCAGACGTCTCATTCAACACAATCGGAGTTCAATAACTGGTCTGACACGTAAGCATCCGAACATTTTGAAGCTGTTGTGTAATATTGTTGAGCTGCCTGGTTCACAGTATTGACCCTTAAGATAAACCTGCCCTCATCCTCTGACATCTTTAAAGGGTCTATATGCAATTTCTACTAAAGGGAAAAGATTAACAGGAACAGTGACGGTCTGGTGAATGTTCCTGTTTTGTTCTGAAGTCCTAACTCACGCTCCGCTGCCACACTGGACACTGGAAATACGCAGCACCACTTCAGCCAGAGTATTTGAGTCGGGGAACATTCCTCCCAGGGAAGCAGACTGTTCTCTTCCCAGGTCATCAAACAACTGCGGTTGGTCACGGCCAACGAGGTCTGATACGGACATACAAGGCACCACTTTGCATCCGCACGAGACACAGCGTCCTTTTAACTGTAATTTAAAGCCCTTCACATCATTATGAGACACTCAGCTCCTCTGCAGGATGAGAACAAGGTAGATCACCCTCAACTCTATCATCTGTTAAGTAGTCACAGTGAAAATGACAGACAGCCTTCAGATGTTTCTGATAGAATGATTGATAGAAAATATTCAGTTATCGCGGCTGCTGCTCAGATGGACCGGCTATCTAACCAAACAGAGAAGCTCAAACGATCCCATTAACCCACACAGGAAGTGGTTGTTTGCTGCTGCAGTATATTAATGTTGTAAATCTCATATACAGAAACTTGTGAAATATATAGGGGCTTTTTCACACGGAGAATGTGTCATCTTTAATAAGTGTGATCTCTCAGATCTGAGTTGGGAGTTTTGCTCAAACTGTTTTTTTCCCTTCTCAGATAAAAGACTTATAGGGGTCAAAGGAGCTATGAGATGTCAGAAACTTGAGGATAGTTTTTCAGTCATTTGGCTTATCCGTGTAATCATCTTGGGAACTCTGGGGAGGTCACGACCCCGGGCTGGGAAACCCTGTGTGCTCCCCCTGCACAGCATGTTCAATACACAGTGGTGGGATGTGGGAGGGAGTTAATGCAGAACATGGTAAGATTATAAACTCTTTATGAAGTCTCTGAGATTAATCAACACCTATCTGAGGTTCTAACACCAACACAACACTCAATATAGTCCAAAGGTCATTTCTGGCTTTACAGCTGATAAAAACAGTCTCGGCAAAAGGTTGTTGTGAGATGTACTGTTGATTATTTTACATTAACTTCCTCAACAGATGCAGTTTGCCCAGTTTTCGTTGAAGTAAGATGTTTCCTGCTCCGGCTTAAATATTCCTGTATTAACCATCAGTGTCTAAGTGAGGCTGGTATTGGTGTATTTCTGCTGCTGTGCCCTTTAGTGTATATAATGTAATTGCTTTTGGGGTCACGTCCACTTTATTAGATGAAATTCAAGGATGCAGTATTCCAAGCTGATCCACCTATGTGCGCTCAGACACAACATGTTCACCTGCTGGCCCCCCATCTTCTGCTGTTTGAACCCTGTGCCCTCCCATCCACTATCCCTCCTCCTCCTCCTCCGTCTCTTCTTGACCAGAGACGGCGGAGGCAGGTCTGTCGCCAGGACAACCGCATGGCAGCTGTACCCATTCGCCCGCCCCGGCTCCTCCATTCTCGCCTTATCCGACGGCAGCTCGGCGTTGCTTTGTTTGTCCATTCGACATCACCGTGAATGAGGAATGTGCGGGTCAGATTTGAGTTTTCGGACTTTATTTGCCTTCTCACATCAGCCAAAGAATAAAGGTTTAGTCTCGAAGAGTGTAGCGACTGTAGTGGGTGTAGAGCTGTTCAAGGCTGCATCTCAAGAGGGTGGACGTTTTTATGATCAGTTCACTTATTCATGCATTCATGATTAAATTTTTTTTTTTGTATATATCATGAAGAAATATGATTTCATATCCCCTCGGCATATGAAGCAAAAGTTGAGGGGATATGAGCCCTGCGAATAATAAGGTCTGACAGGCCCCAGTGTAGATCAGTAATCTCTCAGGTGGGGGGGTCTCCTCTCTCACACAGGTGTTCCAAGTCTGTTTATTGTTTACACTCCTATAATTTTTACCCGTTGAGTGAGGTGAGAGAATCCGCAGGTGCAAGCCAAGTGTGTGTTCTCATTTCTATTAATGGCGCCTCAGTCAGCAGCAGCTCAGGTTGAGTTACTTGCCCATCTGTGGATGTTACAAGACCCCATACATGTTAACAATATAGAGAGAGAGGGAGGCACATATTTAACATGCCAAAAAAAAAGGCTCATTTAATTGCACGGAGTGAGAAGTGAGAGGGTAGTATCAAATAAGACAGATAAGGATGTGTTTCGGTTCCACCAGCCATCACCAGGTTGGCTAAATTACCAGTGAGACAAGTGATTAACTCTCATGGCAGCCTGCCAACGTCGAGCACAGATGATCTTATCAATGGGAGTGGTGTTAAAATGACTGTGCGGGAAACAATCAGGCTGTTTTTCTTTTCCACATTACAGTGTGACATCTGCCAGTGGTCACAGCCTCCACCGATAGAGAAGTGGGGAATGAACCCACTCGTGTCTTTGGCTTCGCGCGCAGATGTTCATACATGCCTCAGCCCGTAAATCCTTGTTCCACTCCTCTCTGCCACCGGATCAGGAGCTCTGTTGTCTTTGTGTCTCAAGCCTGCGTATCCATTACAGTTATCCCCATTAAATCACTCAAAGTAAAGCCGCCAGCCTCCGCAACAAAAGAAACCACATCCGTTTTTTTTTCCCTTTTAGTCATATTTTCTTTCTCAAACAACAAAAAGTAAACACTGTCTACATCAATGGCATATCTCCCAATATCCCTATTTAGTATCTTCCCTCAGGGGAACAGGAGAAAGAACAATTCAGAACAGCAGCAACACTTTCCTGCCCATTATATGAACATTTCTTAACTAAACGCATGAATGAAATCATACAGCCACTTAGATTCTTGAGCCCCAATGCGCCTGAGCACTCCTGAGAGAACTTTATTCATGATATGTGGCTGTGACCCTCAAGCACGTATCCTCAGTGAACAGGATTGTCGTGGGCAACCGAACCAAGAATTTTCCAGACGGCAGGCAGTTTGATAAATTGAAATTGTGGTTCAGTCGTGGCAGGATAATAATGCTCGTCAGGACGGAAAGCAAGTACGATCGTGTGCTTACTTTCTAAACTACTAAGCGTTTTGGCTGATTACAATAAGAGTCCGTCTCAAAAGAACATTACAAAAATTTCAGTCTTTATGTGTTTGCCCGCTAGACTGCATGAAAGCATCTTTGTGTGCTGAAGTCCAATTTTTCTTTTACTTTAGTAGCTGTTATTATGGGCACTTTAAACCACAGATCCCAATCTGCTTGCAGTAAATCTACGCTCTCCCGGTCGTGTTAAAGGTCATGAACTTCGTAGACATGCAGACAAACACATTTTGGAACTATGCATATGCACATGTATTGAGACATTAGGCTGTTTCCTTTTTTTTTGTATTGTTTTTGTTTTTATGAATGGCCTCTTCATGCATTTCTTTTTTCTTTTTTTTTAATCCACTGATAAAAGTCATAGATGAATTCGAGGTTAAAGCCAGTCTTCACAGCGACCTTCACCTCAGAGTCACATAAGCAGACGGCGAGGCGAGATATGTCACAAAACGGTTACATTTCAAAACAATAAAACAAACTCAGAAACTGCAGGGTTGCTTCTTGAGTGCTGTCGGAAAAATGAGAACAGCACAGTCCTTTCTGTTGTGTTTTTGGCAATGACGGCCTGTGATGATGAAGTCCTCCTTTACAGTCCAACACTCCTCTGATCAGAGTCCTGGGTTCATGTGAGTCCTCCCATAGATTATTTTTACACTCAATAAACATAAACAAGTTGTTTAACGAGAACTGTACATCCCAACGAGACAAAAATAGACTTGGTATACTCTACTAGGACAGCCCTATTAGTGCTAGCTGCTAAGAAGGTTCAGAGACAAAGAGGACAGACAGGCACTTAAGAACCGATGCATAGCGGAGATTAAAATAAGAGCCTAGCGAAAGACAGGAAGGAGGGAGGATAAGAGATCTTAAAATGTTTGGTACCTCACTGTACAAAAGATTTGAGAACATATAAGCAAGTTCCTTTTATTATTTCCCGCTTTTTCTTCTTGAAAAGCAGACCGCTACAAAGCTAGCATTAGCATGGCTATTGATAAGGTCCTCAGCCCTATGTAGCATACATTATTTAGCATCCTGAGATGAAGGGGATTAAGTGAGACACGAGCGTCTGGAGCTAATAGCTCTAATGGGATTGATTGGCTCTGTGACAGGGGGGTCTCATCCTGAGCTGTAATCAGCAGGACGGTGCATTTACATCCTGGCGTAATGCTAACATCATAATCTGATTTGGCTGGCCTTAGCTAGGTAGCGAGCTACAATGTTCCCTGCTACGAGTGTGTTTTGCTTCTTCCCTGTGTGTTTAATACTTTTGGTGTATGGCTCTATTGAACGGCGCAGTAAAAAGTAGTGAAAAAGAGGTGTGAGAAAAGGAAAGAGGGATTGACAGAATAAAAGCAGTGTAATTGTAGCGAGGAGGAAGCTAACGGCAGCTACGGCTACAATGTCTCACAGTAGACAGGAAGGGCAGCAGACTGCTAGTACCGTTATCATTTCCAATGTTAGCAGAAAATGCCACGTTCATGTCATACGGGTTCACTAGCAGTTTACGACATAAGTCCCTTTGCACCTATGGACAGAACATTCAAAAGGAATCACACTGGTCGTTAAATATTTGCATTTGCAAAATGAATTGCTGTGCAGTGTTTAGTCGGGTTGCAACAGTAGTGACCTTTCCATGGTACGATTCTCGGACAATTTCACAATATACAATCATTATTATCAGTTACAAGGACTCCGAAAGGAATGAAAACTTTTTTTTTTTGGTTTGACAGTATTATAATTTAGATTTCTATAATGAAAATAAAGTTCAATGAGGAACGGAGGCGTGCACACCTGGATGCGATTCTCCCTCCAGTTGTATTTTGTCCGCGGATCAGCAGAAGTACATGGTTTGATAACTTCAATGTTCATAACACACAGTGTACCATGAAGCCAATATACTGCTGCAACCCCAGCATATAGCGGAAAAAAACATGTTTCAAGTCTTCAAGCCACAAAGTGTATTCAGACTGAGCTTCATATCATGATCGTGAACCACTGATTATGTACGGATGTACTGTAATTAGTGTGTCTCCTTCACACCTCGATGACTCCGTCGTTCACTCAGAACACAAATGACGGTTGTGAAAATCAAAACAAATATGGAAACCACACTTCTGCATCCTTGTCATTCAAGGTAACTAACCCCCAATTAGATTAATTAAGTGTGACTAAGATTTGCAAAACCAACTCTGAAATGAAAACTTGTCTGATGATGCGTCTGTATCAACAGAACTTTGGGATATTTACTTTTCATTTGTTAACCCTTCATCCTCTATGACATGATCGTGGCAAAAGATGCTCACACTTTTATTGATATTTTCTGCTGCCATTTCTCGCAAGAACATCAAATCAAGAAGAAAAAAAACCCCAAAAGCTTCATGTAGTTGAGGCGAAGCTTACTGTTTTGTCTAAGATCTGAAAATGAGGCACTTTTCTTAGCAGGTATATAGTTCTATATATTCTTTTCCATACACTAAATAGTCAGCCGCCGTCGTACTCTTTATGATTAGAGTTCTTCTCTGTTTGTTTCGTACCGTTCTCTGAATGGATTCCACTCAAGGAAGCATCAAATAGCTTTTCAACATTGTCATTTGGCACACGGTCCCGTCGGTTTCCACAACCAACAAGACGACAAAAAAAAAGTCTCCATCAGTTTCTGTCAAAGTGCTTCAGGGGGCGTGTCCGATCCACCTGCGCTCTGATCGTCATCGGTTGCTTGACAAGGAACAGGCGGCGGGTTTGAAGCTCTCTGAGTCGCACCAGATTGTTTCTCCAAGGACGACGCTCTGACATCAGCACTCTGGAAGAAAACACAGGGAAGAAGGGTTTGATTAGCCGCAGCATAAACAATAACTCAGATATGGAGGCCAAATAAATATTATGACATGTATACACAGTCTGGCTTGCTTATCAGGTAAATTATAATATCTAATATAAGATATGGGTGGCCGCTTATCGGCTCGGGAACACACTGACCCTAAAAATAAACAACAGCAATACACATTACAGTCAAACAGGCTGGGGAGAGACTCACACAGGAAGACAGAGGTAAAGGGAACAGCACAGAAAGAGAAAGTGAGGACACCTATAACTGCAGGCACAAAGTAATGTGTGTGTGTGTGTGTGTGGGGGGGGGGGGGGCAT
>CAAKHC010014757.1:0-10729 GCA_901007825.1 Macroramphosus scolopax | reverse complement strand
CTCTCTCTCTCTCTCTCCATTATTGATTGTGGCCGACGAGATGATTCTTGGTCAGTTTGTTTTTTTTTTGCTCTGAATAATTCAGTGTTAAACAAGAGATGAAGATGAGGTATTTTAATATTTACCAGAAACACAGAAGTGAAATCACTTCATCATCTCGCTCAACCTCGATGAACGTTTGAAAGGAACAAGCCGTTAATGTTTAAGTTATTAAATCATTGGCTGTGAGATGAAAAGCTAAGCTAAGTGTTAGCATACCTTAGCTAGGTCTGAGCATGACTCCGCCCACTCCACGATTAAAGAAAATGCAAAGATCAAAGAATGAAGCTGAGAGGATGAGGAGAGGAGGAGAATAAACTTCCAGGTAGACACATTTGAACATGTGTTTAAGTTTGAGAAACAGAATCTTGATTCACATTAAATCATTGTCAAGTCGTAGAGTCGACTCTGATGCTGCTAATCAGACACATCGAGCGCTCCATCACCTCCAGGAATTAAACCACTAAAAAACTTTTAATCTTGAGACAACATGAACACCAAACACTGAGTCATTGCAACAGTCTCTACATTTCTTTTAACACATGTTGCAGTCAATAATATGATACGACTCGTAAGCTAATGGAGTTTTTTTACGGTGCAGATTTCTTTAAATGTGTTCTTCAAGTGTTTTCTGTTCTCCGGTCTGTGAAGGAGACGTAGAACTCTGTTTACTCTCTCTGTTCCTCTGTTGTATCGCTGCCTCACACCGCTTTGATCCCATGAACTCTCCTGGTTAATCAGTTCAAACAGACCTCCGATCAAAGAATCAAATCCCCCTGAGCTCCGAGACGGCCCGGAGCTACGGCCTTTTAAGATATATACTTTGTGCCGTACAGACGCTGCATCATTAACGTAATGGAAACAAGTAGGCGGATGATCTTGAGACATGTTACATTTCACCCAGACACTAATGTTTAAAAAATGCCTTTATCTTAAATTTAGGTTTTTATTTTAACTTCAGTTAGCTGAATGATGTCATGAATAATTTCATCCAACACGTTTAATAATAGAAGACAAATGGAGGACAGAGTTCAGGAAAGTTCACTGAAACTCATCCCGACTATGTTGCCTTGAATATCATTTGTGGAGGTTTAATTACCTCCAGCCAGCGTTGGTTTGTCTGTGTGTCAGCAGGATTACTCAAAAACTACCAGCCTGGTGGAGTTTAACTGAGCCAAGGAGGAAACACATAACATGATATGGAGAGGGAAACCAGCACTTATTTCCATGAAGTTTGGTGGAGGTCTTTGCTCTCCGAGTGCCCGTCTGTCAACAGGATGACACAAAAACTATCTGCTCCAGTGCAGAGCGGCATGCTGGGAAGTGACTGCAGGTTAACATGGAGTGTTAATGGGACGTGTTCCAGTTCTTATCATATCATCTGGGAAGTGACTGCAGGTTAACATGGAGTGTTGATGGGACGTGTTCCAGTTCTTATCATATCATCTGGGAAGTGACTGCAGGTTAACATGGAGTGTTAATGGGACGTGTTCCAGTCTGATTCATCTCCTAGCAGATATCACTTGGACCTTTATGAAACTATCGATCCAGACCTGTGTGATGGTTCCAGATGTGGAGCTGCAGATAAGAGCAGGGTGGTGGAGGTCTGAGCTGAGTGTGTATTCCTAGTCACTCTCTCCGTTTCCTCTGGGTCTGGACTCAACTGACATTAATTAGTTAACACATCAATAATTTAGTGTTGTGATGAAAAGGTCGTCCTCCAATCCCGTCGAGATGCATCACAGTGTTTTCACACCGTCCAAAGAGATGAAGGCTGCATTGTTATTCCGAGCAGTCGCTGCACATGCAGGGGATGTAAAGAGACGGAAACCTAAAGCAGAGAATCCGTAGGAGTCCGACGCCGACACGAGCATGTGCAGAGATATTTCCCTGAAAGTCTTCTCATGAGTCTGACAAATGTCATTTTTATTAACTTACGATGAAGAGGAACAGTCCAGTGAATCAGTGCGCTGTGAAACATCCCTGCAGCTTTGTGTCGGCTGCATTGAGCAGCTGTACGCTCGCCCCGCGGGCCGTATTGATGACAGCTTTAGTGTGTCGCAGACAGAAGGGGGTGTTTGTTTTTCACTGAGTGATGTCGAGACAAATACGCCGAGATCTCATCATGACGCTCCTGAGAGGAAGCTTTTGTTGGCGGCTGCTGCTGCGGATCCGGCTTTCATTAAGAGGCACTCACGTCGGGTAGCAGGACGGGTGTTTTTGTGACGGACAGATAGCCACAATCTGAAGTTAAAGGTGGAGGTCCGGGCGGCGTCGGCTCTCTTCTTGACGGAGAGATTTAATTTACCCCCTCCGCCACCAGCGAGACAGTTTCACGTTGTTAAACCTGAAGATTACAAGACCAACAGGAAGGCTGTTATCACGTCTACATCGCTTTCATGTCCGCGACAGTAAGATGAAGTCTTTTACACTGCGGAGGAGCAAAAGTGGAGACCAATCAGGTTACCTACCAGAAGCTATCGATCGGTCGGAAGAAAATGTGCAGCCGCGGCAATTACGCTCATCTCAAAGCGAGAGGCCGAGCTAAATTTGCAATCTTCTTGCACCACGCTCTGCCCGCGGGCCTTCAGATGGAAACGGCCCAGAGAGATTAAGGAGCAGTGATTGTTTATTGACAGGACCTGCACACTGTTTTCACCCAGTGGCGGATTCATTCGGGGGTATGATAACTGCATCACCGCCAACATGAATGTGATTAGAAAACTGTCACTTCTTCTTTTAGTTTTAGTCACTTTTCTTAACGAAGGTGGCGGCTCGAAGACGTGAAGGGAAGGTCTTTAATTTCAGCCACGCGACAAATAACGAGGAGATTTTTACAACTTCACATGCTAGCTACGTCACAGATACGTCATGTGTTCCTGTAGATCCAAGTGAAGCTCTGTGCGACCACCGGATGGCACTAAAGTACGAGAACATTGCACCCACAAAATAACCGAGTATTTTGTACTTTCAGATTTGACTTCATCAGGAAGTGTGTGGATTTAAAACCACTGTACAAGTTCAGTAAAGAAATGTTAAGTGAGCTTTGTCCTTCCAGCTTTTTTGTTCGTCGTTGCTTTTGCTGCTCAGTTTCTAATAAACCATGAAATACACGAGATCAGGGAGGTGAAATAACAAAAAGGGAAGCTAGCTGACACCCGTGCAGCTTCGTGGTTAGAAAAGCAAAGGATGAGACATTTACGATCTTTAACTTCCTCGTATCCGTGAAGTGGACTGAATGAAACGTTCTGGGACCTTTTCACCAATGAATACATCTGACAACGTACGTGAGCTGTGCTGAATGCGGATCATTGATCACTACCAGACAGGAAGCCCAGATCCATACAACCTTTTATACTGGAGTCATCAATGGACCCTTGTTGGGCATCGACTCACGAACACATGAAACTGCCATCAGTCTTCAAACCATTCAGTTATTTCAGTAGAAGATGGGAAAGGATTTGTTCAGTTCGCTTCAAAATGTTCTTTCTCTCAGATTTCGCCTGCCGATCAGTTTATGTCGCAGCAGTTCCTGCTGAGGTGATCCGTCTCTTTCACAGGTGCGGATTGAAACCCATGTTCACCGCTCAGGGTTCATTACGATGGTCGATAAGTCCTCACACTGAGGTCAGAGGTCAACAGGGAGAGGGGCGCTGACGTGCTGCAAACTGCTGGAGATGTAAATGTTCATTTTTCAACAATAAAGTCGGTTCCAGCAATTTGGCACCACCAACATCCAGCTCCTGCTCCACCTGATGAAGCATGTGGTTTAAAGAAATCTCTGAAGTGTCATCTTACAAGCTGGTTTATGAGCTCACAGCAGAATCTAAACTTCTAATTGGATGTTTCTGGGTGGTGCACAAAGTTTCTGGAAGCTGAAAACGTCCCTGCACTCCAGTGGCTCTTTTCACAAAACATGTCCCATACGGAGCATCAGACGGACCGTCTAGACCACATATGTCAAAGTCAAGGCCCGCGGGCCTGATCTGGCCCGCGAATGAATTATCTATGGCCCCCTGGAGACCCCCTGGTCTTGGTTCAATAGGCTGGTTTTTAGCCCTCTGTGTATTTGACTTTGACATCCCTGGTCGAGACCTTCTGGTAGACGCGTCTGCATTCTGTTGCCTCCTGATGATTTGATATACCTTCATCTTGTTTGTTTACAAACTTTGAACCATAAGTACAGTATATAAAATGTTTATGAATCCGACACAAATAGAAAATACCCTCTTTACCTGAGTAAAGAACCAAAGTACCAACCAGTGTGTGTTTGTGTGTCTGTCTTGTCCTGCAGGGACGTGTTGGGCAATGCTGAGGTGATGCAGTTGGACTTCGAGATGGAGAACTTCACCAGCCTGTCAGTCACCAGGAGGATCAACTGGAACATCGACTACAAGGGTCAGAGTCCGGCTCCCGAGTCGGAGAAGGTCGTGACGGAGCTGACAGTGGTGCAGCGGGACATCCAGGCCATTATTCCTCTGGCAATGGTGAGTGAGTGTTGATGCAGGTTCAATTACGTCGTAAGGAGGCAGGTTGGGGGGGTGAAGGGGTCCAACAAACTCATAACTTTGTCGAAGGACACTGCTGTTCGTGTGCTGCTGCCAGGCCGAGTAAAGACTGTTTTAAATACCACAAATGACCCCTGACCTTCAGAGACATGCATGCAAATGGGCATCGCACACCAGCCTCTCGCTGCCTGACCCAACCACCAACCCTCCGGCCTGCACAGACGTCCTCGCTGTATATGCAGATGATCTGGTTTGCTCTGTCTGGAATGGTCCAACACATTTATGTCTTTAGTCTTTAGCATACAAGTAATACCAGGATATATGAAGGATACTTCTCTTGTCTACCTGCTTTATATTTGCATAATTACAACTGTTCTGCTCCTAATTAAATATTCCTGAGTCTCGGTTATGACTTTGTGTAGAGCACATCTGCTGCAACATAAGGTTCTCTTCAAGTCTCCGGTCCCCTTGACATTTGGGATTAGTATGCATCTTGTACCCAGATGTGTTTAACTGCAGTGCAAAATCAGTTTCCTGTCTGAGTGACTTTTACTTGCAGAATTTACATTCTGAAGCAAGATGGCAGGAAAAAGATGTGTGTTGTTGTTCGCCGCCGCCTCTGCATCGCATACGGAGGAGGATGGTAATTAGATCTCAGGGTAGAGGCTTATGTTGCTGCTTGATTTAAACGACTTATAGCTGGTGTTGCCGTCGTCTTCAGTCGTCTTCTGTAACTGTAAAAAAAGAACACTCGACTACATTAGTTAGACACGGAAAAGGGAAACGACCTGGAACTCACTGCAGACTTAATGACAGCGACGCTAATCATGCTTGTACTACCAATTAGTCGATGCAGTATTAATGGCATTGTTCATCAATATAAATACCCACAAATCACTTCACAAACCCAAACTTAAGGCGACCTCAGGCAAAGTCTATCGATCTCCACATCTGAGAGTCCTGCAGGTAAGTTTCATGAACTCTGAGAGACCGACGGAGATTAACGGGGCTGTGAGCAGCGGAAAGACAGAATACTAAGTTATTCAAACAGATAGAAGTTTGAAAGATCAAGTTTGGGAATCAAATATTTACTTCTGGATTATTGCCCACTAGAGTTATTGGAGGCAGGATTAAACAAAAACTACAAGGCAGATTTTCACTGAACTTGTTGAAGGAGGTTAGCATGGATGAAGGAAGAAGCCATTAAAGTTTAGAGCAGATCTGCTTAACAAAGCAAGAAACATGATTTATCTCCATGAGGTTTGGTGGAGGTCTCTGCTCTCAGAGTGCCCGACTGTCAACAAGATGACACAAAAACTATCTGCTCCTGAGAGGAACTACTGACGGAGGCTGACTGGAGGAGACGTTACAACACTTAGAGAGAGAGAGAGAGAGAGAGAGAGAGAGAGAGAGAGAGAGCTCTACTGCATCTCCTGTGTTGAGTTGGTGCAGCAGAATATTCAGTCCACACAGCAGCCGACATTAGAAAGATGTTCTGTTGCTGATCGTCTGATCTTCCTCATCAGGTCACATGTCAGTTCAGCACCAATCACAGCACAGAAGTTGTGTTGCTGATTTTGTTTCTGGACATGTACAAGTTGTTTTTAGCATTTAGTGCTCGGAGGAGCCCTCAAGGCTTTTGGATGGTGAAGCATGTAATGACCTTGATTGCTTGTTCAATGGACGACAGCTATCACTGACTGTGAAGGCGAACATTTGTCGTCCTTCACCTGAACAAGAAACAGTGAGGTGGTGTCCATCAGAATCAGTTGTAATCAGCACAGGGAAGGTGGTGCCTGCCTGTTTGGATGTATAAATGAAGCGGGGGGGGGACGGTTCCCCTTCTGGTGCTGCAGAATAAACTGTCATTTTAAACGTAGCGTCTCTCTTCAGCCGGCGCCGTGCGTCCTCACAGCTTCTACAACACATCAGTCTGCTAATACAGAGAGATGGGAGGCGCACCTGTTTCCAACATGATGGTGGAGATGAAGAAAGAGGGAGGGCGTAACAGCGGAGATCTTTATGGTCTGGTCGGAATCACAGATTGTGACCTGCTGCAGAAGGAGGAAGAGGAGGATGGAGTTACTGGTGAAGTTACAGTGTGGAGGTAGAGACGATCCCAGGAGGTTAAATCCTAATTACAGAGTTTATTTATTTATTAAGTTATACAGTAACTACAAGGAAGTGATGTCCAAAAGTCCGTAGCAGAAGGTACGAAGACAAACGTATAATTTAAGGCAGTGGGAGCTCAGGTGAAATGGACCCAGTAGTTGTTTCAGTATCAAATATATAATCAATTTAAACCTTATTGCCAAAATAAGCCAGTATGACACTTGAATTAAAACATCTAATTCCCTGATTCGTACAGAACATAGTAATTAAGCGAAATGTTGATGCTTTTTTTGTTTTCCGATGTGAATCCAGGCGTAATTGGAGCTCCCAGAGCTGCACACGTTTAACTGTAAACTGTCTTGTGTTGTGCAATAACACTTACCAGATGCCGAAATAGCAGGCAGAGCTCAGGGACGAGGTCCTTCCATTAGGATGTTTGCCCCAGAGTTCAGTCCATTCCGCCGCCGACCGCTCGGCTTTCACGTTAATCGGAAATGTTTTATAAACACAAAAGGACAAATGAATGTTTTCAGAAATAACAAACATTTTCACTGTGATTTCTTCTTTACTGTTAATTCAAATAAGAGACTCACAGAATTAGAAGGTTTGATGAGATTCAGACGATCCAGGTTTTTGGGTGAAAGGGGGCGTGTCCGTCGGGAGCACTTGGACGTCACCACGGGAACCAGCTGGCTGCCGTATGCGCCGTATGGAGAGGTCAAGATCTGCTAAATGTTTTCTTGTCATGATATCCTCAATATTTGTCGTGAAAACAACGTCACACTCCGCACACACTCCATCTGGTCCTCAGCAACACACCGTCGATCGGATGGACTGTTGTCAGGATGGACAAAGGACAGTCAGATTTCTCTTTTTATATGTTTAGATAGATGTTGTAGAGGAGTGTGTTGTCCTTCCTTTAAGAGATGGACATGTCACTGCTCTGATTCTCTGTCCTTGTTTGTTAATTAACGACTAGTTCAAAGAATCTGTTTGTTTCTTGGTTTGAGTCTCGAACTTGAAAGTGACTCCTACTTGCACTTAAGCTTATGAAGGGTATTGATCCCCGGGCAAGAAGCAGAGTTTATTGATCCGTCACAACAAACCAGAGTTTGATCAACATAAGAACATCTGACAAAGCTTGACGGGCTCCAGCTGCACTTGGTGGAGTTCCTCAGGGTTCCGTACTTGGTCCCTTTGTTTTCTGTTTGCATAAA
The DNA here is from genome assembly GCA_901007825.1 of Macroramphosus scolopax. Lineage (NCBI taxonomy): Eukaryota > Metazoa > Chordata > Actinopteri > Syngnathiformes > Centriscidae > Macroramphosus > Macroramphosus scolopax. The sequence continues at coordinate 2,853 of CAAKHC010014757.1, read as the reverse complement.
TGTTGGACTTGGAAATGCTCTGTCATACTGATGTTAAACATATACTTACATATATGTATATAAATATAAATGTACTCTTGTGGAGCCACTTTTTAAAGTAAAGTACATTTGTTCTGTTTAACTCCGACAAGATTTAGAAACTCGTAAACACGGCGGGAAGTTTTTAGATGATGAAGATTGATGGATTTAGGTTGTCGCTGGTTCTTCAAATTATAAGTTTAGTTTTTAGAGTTATTGTCAGTCACTGTCACTTGTTTTGTTCCGTCGGGACAAAAAAAACTTTCCATTCTTTTAAGCCACATTAAAAACATCTTGGAAGGAAATCGTTTTAATAAAAGAAACGATTGTTCCTGCAGCAGTAAATGACTCCGCTGGTAGTTACCTCACAACTTTAATTCATATTTATATATACGTGTGTTCTTGATGTGCCGCCTGCCGTTCGTCCTGGTTCTCTGGTGTCAGTCAGATCTCCGACATGAAGAAGTTCCAAATCTTTAGATCCCCTCTACATCTTTGCACCTCAGTGTGTTTCAGAGTAAAGTTCAGTTTCATGCCTGCAGCGTTGCCTTCTTTTGGTATTTGCCTAAGGCTTACAGAGTATGTGCCCTGACAACACTCCGCACCGACTCGCTGTATAATATTCCCTCTATGAATAAACAATCGTGGGACTGGCGGTTGAATGGGAACCCGTTGGAAAATTAGAGTGCGAGGAAAAGCCTCACACTTCATACACGACACCCCCACACCCCCTTATTAAGATTTTAAGATGAAGAATCAGGCAGGAATTTGAATGCACCATGTTTTTGATTTAAGGGAATTACCATGGTGGCGGCGGCTCCCCTGGGCCTCTCCCGCACCACAAATGAGAGAACTTGTTACCCCGTTGCAGCTTACATGATCCGCGGGAGAAAATAATGAATTGATTCAAACCTCCGGTTTAATTGGCTGTTTGCCTTCCAGTGCGTTCACAAATAAAAACATTGGATGACGTTTGATGATGTTTGTGGCGGAGCTTCTCCGACTGTTGTTGTATCGTTATGTTCAATCCGCGGTCACCGTTTGATCCCTTTAATATGTTTACATGTATATAGAAACTCCAGGGCAGCAGTATATCATAAATAATTATACGCTCTAATATTCCCACTTATAAATAAAGAACAAGATAGGTGAAACTAGCCGGCTCATTCATGTTTTATTTCGTCTCTGAAGGTTTCCTCGATAGACTTAAGTTGTTCCATCACCTTCAGCAGAGAAGACGTGTTTGACCTCGGTGAAGGTCTGAGTTCTTCAGGGTGTCCTTCTAGTAATGTGATGAATGAAACACCGAACAATTGAGGAGCAGTAAGTAGAGATCAGTCAGAAATTACACTAAAGAAATATAAAGTAAAATGTACCTGACACACAGAGTTTTATAAATGGATATAATATATTACTACTGCCTGACTTATAAGAGTCTGATTGTACACGGCGGGGTGACGGCGAGGTGACAACGTGGTGACGGCGTGGTGACAGTGTGGTGATGCCATCACTCCCGTATGTTTGACTCCTGTATGTTTGACTCCCGTATGTTTGACTCCCGTATGTTTGACTCCCACATGTTTGACTCCCGTATGTTTGACTCCCGTATGTTTGACTCCCGTATGTTTGACTCCCACATGTTTGACTCCCGTATGTTTGACTCCCGTATGTTTGACTCCCGTATGTTTGACTCCCGTATGTTTGACTCCCGTATGTTTGACTCCCACATGTTTGACTCCCGCTGTGACCTTCCCTGATCACAGCCTCTATCGAGCGGTTGCATCAGATCCTGGACAGTGTATCAATTTGTGAATGTGTTTTCAGAGTTTTGTATTTGCATCCAGTTCCTTCATTGGGAAAAAGCTCTTGTAATTATAATGTCGGTTGATGAAATCCAGAGCAAGACGCCTCAGTGAAACGAGTTCCGGCCTCCAGCTGGGAGATCACCTGGGGGGCACAGAGACCCTGATGCTAATGGATGCAAATATGGACACCAGTAGTGTGCTGATGAAACCTGAAGGAGGATTACGCTCCGCCTCCCACCGTATCCTGATGTCTTGTTCTTTTCCTTCCGTAGGACACGGAGATCATCAACACGGCCATCCTCACCGGACGCACCGTGGCCATTCCCGTCAAAATGGTTTCCATAGAGATGAACGGAGCGATCACCGACGTCTCCGCCTTTGTGCAGTGCAAGTCCTCCAACGAAGACATTGTTAAGGTAAACCTGATCCTCACAGTCTGTTCGTCTTGGAGAAGCTGTCACTCTCCCTCTGCGACCAGGTGTCGGTTTACCACCGCAGTCACGACAGGAACATCTTTATGTTGGGGGGGCTGCTCCGCCTCATGAAGGCCAGAGGAGCAGTAAAGCTCCGTTACAAGCGGCGCTCACCTGACGTACTGCGCTGCGACGCCCGCATGTCGTTCACTTTACTGTGATGGAGACGGGCTGATATATACAACCACGTCCAGAGCGGTGGGAGGGGGGGGGGGGCAAACTGAGACTACCACATCAAGTCTTGCTTGTTGATTAAATAGATTAAACGGGGATCACAACAACTTTCAGGGCACATTACAGCCTCTGATTACGCTGTTATTATTTTCTCCAGTCAATCACAATAGATTGAACGCAGGCGGCTTGTGTGACTGCACAGTGTGAAGCGGCGGTTCGGCCCCGTGCATCATATTAGATGTGATGGTGTGAGGAGACTCAGAAGAAGAGAATCCAGTCATTGTGATCAAGCCCACACGGCCGGCCCCCCAACCCCCCCCCCCCCCCCCCCCCCCCCCCCCCCCCCCCCCCCCCCCCCCCCCCCCCCCCCCCCCCCCCCCCCC
>CAAKHC010014755.1:8041-28597 GCA_901007825.1 Macroramphosus scolopax | reverse complement strand
GCATGCAGAAATACAGTATGTGGTGATTTAGACGGCGGTTGGCAATAGTCATGTAGTCATATGAGCTTTCACATGGATGTGCGACTCTAAGTTGGGGTGTAGTTCAGCCTCGTACCCAACCGACACATCCTTAGTTTTCACCTACCGACATAAAGGGCACAATTCTTTCTGCACTGGTGCAGACGGCTGACTCTTGTCATTAATCTCAAGAAGTGAATCATCTACTGAAGAAGAAGAAGCTGGAAGCAGTTTAGCAAATTCTACATTGTGTTTGACTCTAATTAGACTTAAGTGTATGGTATGTGACTAATCACCTCCTGAACCATGAATAGCTGATGGATACAGTTTGGGGATTCTAAGCGTACACCTTTGAACAAGAAGTGACCCCTCCTCTGCACTGACAAGGCCAAACCTTGAACATCCTGAATCTAGTGTTCCATACATACACGGATTGGTAATGGAAATATATTGTAGAAAATAATAGTTACCATGGCATCCAGAGCTTAATTTCTCACCAGCATTTGTCCGGCGTCTCTGAAGAAATAATGGTTCAACCCTGACTTGTCTTTGTATTTGTAAAATAATCTACAAGATAGGATGTCTTTGTGAAAGATGCCCTCTAGTGGCTATAGCGCTATTTTTAAGAGCAGAGTATAAAATCAGAAAACGTCAATAAATAGCGAGAAGGAGGGGAAGTGTATCGGTCAAGCAAACCGACGCTGCAGCAGGATTAATTAGCAAAAGAATGAAGATGCATGTGCATGCTTGCCTGCTCACATACGATGACACAGTCAGGCAAGTGATTTCATACTATTCCAGTTGCCTACGACGTTGATGGAATCACTGCAGGATCCAATTATTTCATTATTTCATCGAGGGAGGGCAAGCATTCAACACTTTCATCAGACCTCAAGGAAACACACATTAGTTTTCATAAGTAACAACGAATGTGAAAATAACTCTGGTTTGTTTACAAGAAAACTCTACGGGGCAGTTTTAGATTCCGAAACCAAACCCGAGATGACATTTGCCTCCACTATTAGCAATGGATTGATTGATATGCATTAAGTTCCAGGTGCAAAAACAAGCTATGGGCCCCTGTTGACCTTATTTTAGATAATCTGGTTAAACACTAATTTATGAAGGGTTGTGTGCCAAAGGGACCCTCAGTCCGAATGTGTTCATTGAATATGTGAATGTGTTTACATGCAGTGTTACTCATCAAATGTATATCAGTGTACTAATCAATAAATCACGAAATATGATTTTCATGAAGGTTGAGAAACTCATAATAATTCATAACAGCATTAAACAGACCAAGAAAATCTTGGGGGAAACAATCCATTTTATACATTTTTCCAAAACACTGGATCATGTCTTTGGTTTGCAAAAAGCAATAGAGGCAAATATATGTAACCATCAGAACTCTTGCATGTAAATCTGCAGCTGGAGAGGAAACACCTTCATCTGCATTACTAGATGAGGCTTGAGGCAAAGTCATTACCTTGTTCATTTTGTCCAACACTGTATATCTGGGATTTTACATTTCATATCAATGTTATGGACGTTTGCATAATCTGCATTTAGATTTCTTGGTTTAGTTTACTGCTCTATATTTGTCAGAGACTATATTCAAATATAAAACGAGAAAACCAAAGTAAATGATGTTCCAACCAGCTCCTGTATCAATAAATAAAGGAACATGACTACAAATAGCAAGATAAAGTGAGTAAAATTCTTCCATAGCTGAACTCAATCTTACAACATTCCTAAGAAATTGATGTCCAAAGATACAATCTTCCAATATGAATGAATTTGAAGTGTGTCTCTCTGAATGTTAATAAGATGCTCTGACAGAGCTCTAACTACCGATCAGTAACCAGGTGAAGAAACGACTGTAATCGATCCTTTGACATCGACCTTGGTTTACGATCCTGCTGCACAAGGAAGGAAACGATTCTCATATTTAAATGTGATGAAGATGCTCTGATGTTTTTTATATTGCCTGTGTCTGTCTTTGTGAGCTCAACCGGTAAGTTCTTGAGCGTCACGTTATCTCATTCTTCATGACTTCCAAAGTTTCCTAGGTTACCTGAGGGGGGGATTTCTCTCCTCCGAGGCTCAGCGTTGCATTGGCTGAGCCTCTGTGTGACAGTGGTGGATGCTACCGCACATCCACTCATCCCTTCCTACATTAACACACTGATGGCTTTTATCGGCAGGTTATGATAAATAAAAACACATTTTAACTATATTTCTGATCTATGAGAATGCTGTTACTAGCCATACTTGGGATGTTCTGACTGGTAATATGACCCGCAACCTGCACCCCATGAACAAGTGATTAACAGGTATTAACAAATATCAATATGATTATTATGTTAAGATTATTTACATATGCACGTGTAATGCAGTTTGAACCACTGAAGACAATCCAAAAACATCTACATTTTGTAGTTGGAATTTAACCGAGACTCCGAGACGGCAGAGCTGATAGCAAACAAAATGCTAGAATGTGGCATCAGGTCGTCAGTGAGCGAGCCCACAAACAGACGAGGGGAAGGGATTAGGGAAGCCCACGACATACTTACATAATTATTCACATGTAGTCGTAGTGTATTGTTGTTACTCATAGCAGCTGACTGTTGCAAGTCCTTGTAGTAACTGCGATTAGTCACATTATTTATTATCATAAGTCACAGTTGTTATTGTTAATAGTCGTGGTAGTTATTGATATTAGTCATAGTGGGCACTGTGTGCAGCTTAATGAGATAAGATAAGATAAACCGGTCACCAAAGGTTTTAGTTTAGAATCCCGACTCTTTCTCCTGCTTTGGAAGTGAGTTAATATATTGAGTTATTTGATTGATTAAGGTAAATGGATAAATATTATGTGACATCGTCTGTGTTTCAAACTGACAGATACAGGCAATAGCTTCATGTCACACCTCTTTTATTCAGCTTTGTTAATTACCTAGAGACGCAAAATTGTGAAGTGGTGCATGTATGCGAAAGTCGGAGATAAGAATCAGTGATGATTTTTGAGAGCGAGGCTGCAGCCGTTCGGTCACGTCCCGGTCGTGACCTTTTGTGGCGTTCAGTCAATAAATCGTCTGTGTTTAACGTTTATAACTTTGCCTTTAAAAGAATAGTTTGGCACTTTTGAAAATGACTGATGACTGATTCAGAGTTTTTAGTGACAACTTTCAAAACGGCCCAAAAAAAACAACTCACAAAATACATCACATTTGCCGCGGGGCAGCTTGGCTCGTGAGGCGGAGTGGTCGTCCTGTCATCAGAAGGTTACCAGTTCCCTCCAGAGACCGTGAGAAGTGGACTTGAGCAAGACACTGAAATGCCTAATTGCTCCTGTCACTCTCGTCAGTGTCTGAATGTGAGCGTGAACGGTTTAATGAGATAACATTGTAAAGTGTGTGTTACACCTGAAATGTACTTACGTAAACACTCCGTCTCTCTGACACATGAACTACTCAGTGATGTGTGTGGCCCTGGGCGTCGTGAACGCTCCCCCCCTCCTCTTTGAGCAGCCTTGTTTGCATTTACATTCCCGAGTAACCTGGAGACACCTGCATCCTCTCACAGAGCGGCAGCTCACGACTCCCACATGCTGCAACACACACACACACACACACACACGCACACACACACACACACACACACACACACACACACACACACACACACACACACACACACACACACACACACACACACACACACACACACACACACACACACACAGCCAAAGGTGCAATGTCATCTTATGTGTCATTATTTACAGCACATTACATACATAGTAACCTTGCACTGTTGATCTTGAACGTAGTGGCCATGAAATGATGATTGTTTTTCCATTTACCTGGTTTTCATCAGCAACAAACTAAGACTGTATGTCAGGAAACTAAGAATTGTACCACGACAGAATGGCAGACAAAGTGCTTGACGGATAAACCGCGACGTATCTTCAAGCTTTGTCAAGCATCGTTATCATCATTATCATCATCACACGTATGCTATCACAGCATCCCCACTTCCCAACCCGCCCTCTGGCTCCTTGGTGACGCCTCAAACCTCGACCAATGAAAATCAGCTGCTATGAGACAACAGTGAGATGAGCACACAAGTGACAACAACACCGCCAACCTGAGCTCCTTATCTGGTGTGAAGGTTACCATAGCAGCCGTTAAGAAATCTTCCATCAGCACCATAAATAATCCTTCTTGATGGGTGGGGGATCACGCTACACATTTTCAAGGTGAGAATGTGTAGCGTAGGTACACAGTGAATCATAATGTAGGGGGAAATCTCTTTTAATAAAAGTCAGCGTAACTTTCTCATTGAGTCCATTCTCCACACAGGTGATACTGGAGAGGCAGAATGCATGCGTGATGTAAAAATGGTTCAATTTGAAGGTAATTTCAAAGATATTGTGCTTCAAATCAAAGCAGCAAGAAGAAGACAGACAAAACAAAAGTGGATGAATGTGCAGCCTCGACACTGATTATTGCAAAAAAAACACCAGATTGGCCTCAAACGCCTGAACAAGACTTACACAACATAAAATACGTGGTTCTGGTAACGCTCAGTTTTCTTCATCCAAAAGGCAGAATCACTGTAATTGCCACTATATTGTGTTTTAGAAGTTTAAACTTACTGAAATAGACTGTGCTTATTTCTAACTGAAAGTTTTTTTGGCTTCCGATTAGCTGGAAAAACAATGGAACTTAAAACCTCGGTTGTCTGAAAGGTGCAATGATTTTACCTGCTGGTGTGTCACAAGAATCACAAGAATCTTATACAGTTGTGTGAAAAAGCGTTTGAATGTGAAACACGAATGGCTTTTGACATTAATATATCTGGTGAGACAGTTCACAACACTGGACGTGCACTCGGTGTCCGAGTCCGAGTCGAGACGCTAAACGGTGGCCACGACCATAAATGGTCGATAATGAGTTCTGAAACCATTTTTTTATTCACAAAAAAGTAGATGCTTGTTGTTACAATGCATCTTCTTCAAAGTTGCACATGCGGCACCGACACAGCGGCCGAGCAGTTTGTTTGAACTTTGTTTGAACTTGCTCTGCATTGGAGATGCAAAAGGTGCCTCATACATTAGTATCAGAGGCTGAGGGCTGTGACGAGAGTCACTGTTGGACGACCCGGGATCGAGACGGGCTCTTTATTCCTTAGCATGAAATAAACAGCATATTAATGAAACGACAGAGATGCTCAGTGGGAAATGTCTCAGATGGGGCCCTGAGCGATATGATGTTGTTTGTAAGGTTGCACAAGAGGAAGCTCATTTGTAGCTTATATGTTGATAGTTGGAATACAGTTTTCATGAATTCTTCTCAAAATGATTCCCCATATTTCTATTTTTCTTATTTAACTTGATGTAAAAAGGTTCTACATGGAAGTCTCTGTGTTGGAAAGAGGTCTTTATCATACGGACAAACACAGGCACTAGTTACTAAGAGACGTTCTCACAGTTCTTTTCAGTTTCTTGAGCCCAAGGTCATTTTTTAACAGAGTAAGTTTTACCTTGTGAGTGTGAGCCTGCTGAGTCACACATTGAAGGCAGGAGGATAGGATAAGACGTACAATAAAGACATAAAGAAAGCCTCAGGATGGTGCATTCGCCTTCGTGTTTAGAACTAAATATCCAATTTCCTTAAATCACCGTGCACAATAATAAGAAATAATCTATTTGGAATAGCACAAATTCAAGAACTGAATACTCTGAAAAGAATTGGAAAACAGTGCACAGATATAAGTCTTTAATATGACAGCATATTACCAAACCATATGCAATAACAATATATTGGAGTATTGACAGAGCCACTGAAATCAGGACTTGAATTCCTCTTTCTGCTTTGTTATTGTAAAGTAAAGGTTTCTATTCTTTTGTGATTTCTGCTTTAGAAAAATCCATGAGAATCCTATTTACTTCTGTGGCTTTTGAATAATATTTGGATAAAGGATGGATAGACAAAGCGGTACAGACCCTCTGTTTCTTGAGACAAGAATGATAATATCTTCAAGGCAGATATTAAATATAGCTTTGGTCTCTTTTAAACTGTGTTAGAAAGATTGTGACAGAGCAGACTGAGTAATTAATGTTACTGTTAAAATGTATTGTTTTCTTTAACTTGTTGATTCTCCGTCCCACAGAAGGTGACGGAGAATCTAATACTTGTGTGTGTTTGGTTGCCAGGGGCTGTAGGGGGAGGCTGCCTGAGGCCTGGTGGGTGTGGTGCCAGGGGCTGTAGGGGGAGGCTGCCTGAGGCCTGGTGGGTGTGGTTGCCAGGGGCTGTAGGGGGAGGCTGCCTGAGGCCTGGTGGGTGTGGTGCCAGGGGCTGTAAGGGGAGGCTGCCTGAGGCCTGGTGGGTGTGGTGCCAGGACCTGACTGATTGCACATAGGAAGCAGCTTGAATTAATCACACAAACACTGTGGTTGGCTAATTGAGACATGGGTGGGGTTTAGCTAGAAAATATAAGGGAGTTTCAGGGAACAGATCAGGGGAGAAGTGTGGGCTGTGATGACGAGAGACGGACGTCATACCTCGTGGGTTCCTGTTTGGTTAAGTTTCTGTTATTTTTGTACTTTTTGTTAGTTCACCTAAGTTGTCCGGTCTGGAATTAAATAATTTGATTTAACTTGCAAGCCTGCCTCCTGGTCCTGTTCCTGCCGTCTCAGGGTTTTTTCACTGACAAATTACCAAACAACAATCTCACATGGTAACAAAGATGAGACCTGTAATAGACTCATAGGCAGAAATATTCCCAGATATCTGGAATTCATTCATCATGATCCTGCAGAGAAAAAATGTCCTTGTGACACCAGACATAGAATTGATGCTCCCCCTTTTCAGCACAACATAACAAGGGCAATCTTTGATTTGCAACATAAATTATAGCAGCCGATATCTTACTTGTACTTTAAAACTGGGAAACATGCGTCTTTGAAACAGAACAAAGTAAAAGCAGGTGAATTCTCCTCCAGCGAAATGACAGACACATGGTGGAAATCCTGTTTCAGCATCTTTCCCCTCTGTTCATCCTGCTGTATATTTACGGAGGACGGTGGTCTTTCATTGTTGCTAGACTCACTAATAAATGATGCATCAGAACAGTCGGCTGCTTGGCTTCCCACGTTTCCTTTATGTGGTATTGGCGCAGTGTGACATTCAGACTTCCTGTAGGGCACCTAAAAGCATTTTTGCCATTTCCTCTCGTGCAACATGTTCTGAATCTCAAAAAGATCTAATAGAGATCCCTGCCGGATGCTGAGCAGCAGGCCGTCCCTTCTGCCGCATGCTATACTGGCAGTTTCAGCGAGTCACCCGACTCGACAAAGGTCAATGTCAAACATATTCAACACTGTTAAAGTAAACAAATGTGTTGTTCTTGCAGTGAGGATTCACCTATTATCTTTCTTAGACCGATAAATATCCTTCGTTTTCATTGGAGAAACATTTTTCCCCACAAATACGGTAAGTATTTAATAAGGTAAGTGCTTAGATTTTATATGAAGCACAATGTTAGTTTAAATGTTTACCCTGATATTCCCCGTTAGATTTATGGTGTTTCCCCCATTAAGTTGCATAATTTGTTTTGTTAGAGTCGTAAACATGGTTAGTGTTAGCTGTATGTGACAGTTGTCTCAGGGGCGTATCCGAGGATTATTAGGAGGTTTAACTCACTCATCTCAAGGGATGGACAGTCCCATTAGCCCCATTCTTTAGCCCCCGGCTTTGAAATGAGCCAACATGAACCATGGTTCGTTTCCAATCTCGTAGAAGCCAGACATTCTACGAGATGATCCTCCACCGCCGTACTCCTCTCTCCCTGCCGGGCTCGCGGCTGCTTCTGCATCCCTTTTTTTTGGCGAAAATGTGACGTGTACGGTTGCACCGAGCGTACTCTGTCAATAATGGACGGATTGAAAAAAAATTGTGCGGCGAATATGACACCACAACATGGGAGATTTACGCCCAGGTTTAAAAGCACCGAAGGGTCCCTTTAAAAGGCGCCCTATATATACAACATGTTGTGCATTACATGGGCAATGTCTTAATACATAATTTACAGTATATTGGATATAGCTTTTGACAAAAGAGGCCGTCAGGTGTGTCCCAACCTTCATTGAGTGTTCGGACCCAACAAGCCATTCTCCAGTTGGTGGATCACTGCCTCTCTCTCCTCCAGGCTAGCATCCAGCTAGCATCCAGCTAGCTTCCAGCTAGCTTCCAGCTAGCATCCTCCTGAAGTATTCGACATGTCTCCTATCTGTAACTGCTGCCCTCCCACCCCATAATGCCATCTCTGTGTTTTGTTTCTCTCTCCTGTGAGAGTGCAATGATAATATCAGCAATAAATCTGACTTTAACTCATAAGAACTGCCGTATAAAGCAGCCGCCTGTTCTCCTGTTCTGACGTTTTCTTTTTTACATTTTTGAATACACAGATCTTTGGTCGGCTGTGTGTGGTTGAGTTCTTCCAAACAAACGTCAGCTGCTGCTTACATGTTGTTTTCTTACAGTAGCTACAGCTGCTACCTCCAATGTCCTCCTTGTGTCAGTCACATTTCCTCACAGAGTTTGTCAGCCTGTTGTCCAACACACTTTGCTGTCAATTGCTCGCCGGGAACTGTTGTCCGGTTTAATCGGACTGAAACCTGTGAAGTCCTGAAGTGTCTGGATGCCACCGGATTCAGCACCTCTCCTCTCCTCCTGTATGACGACGTCTGGTGTCAGGGTTATTCCAACAAGACCAAACAGTGGCACATTTAGGACTGTGACAAAAATACACATTCAACGTTTCTGTCCGTTTCACGTCTCTTCCTCCGTCCATTTGTGCATCTAAGAGTTGAACGTCACTGTGATGACCAGTTCTGTCCATTAAGGGGTCTGTGGAGATACGATTTGAGTTTATATTGAGCACTAACACAAACACAGCATGTGTATCCTTGAGGTGTGATGAATGTGTTTAATGCATTTCCTTCCTCATGAAGTCAGCTTTGGATCCGTTTACAAGGGCACATGGAAGTAAATGTATAAACAACTAAAACAAGATCACTGTGATGTCGTACACAACAATGTCAGCTTCGCACACGGAGGTTCTGGCGCAGTTAAATAATGAATGAAGTGACTCGGCTCTGCAGGCTGCTCTATAAATATATCTACACTAAATACGAATGTTTAGCAAAGCAAAAGTGGCAAAAACGTGGCTAAATATCTGGATTTTGAAGAGAACGACAGCCAACAAGCCAGTAAGCAGAGGTAAATATGAATTAACAACACAAATGTATTCATGGCTGCATCGTTGTCTCTTCTTCTTTCTGTTGCTGGCTTGTCTTTGCGTAAACTGTCAATGTCAGCAATATGCTCTGATAGCAGGTAAGTGATGAAGTGTTTGTAATGTCCAGCCACTGTTGTTCCTCAATAGGATGAGGCTGTGACATCACATGCAACTAAATGTAACCGCTAAGTTCTATTTACCTCAGAGCTGCACAATTGTAGACATTGTTCAGTATCTTGCTCATGCAAAGGATATTGTGATTTAGAGAAGAGATGCTTCTGGCCTGTTACCAACTTGTTGATAGGAGAAATGATCACTGCATGCATATACCATGACAGCATCTGCTGACTTGCAGGTTTGTTTGAATCACAGAATCTACTCGTAAACTTTTATTGATTTTCTCATCCGACCCTACGGCGGCAAAAAAGCTGAATTATCACACTGTTTGGTTCAAAAGAACTGCTGTCAAGAACGTGATTGTCGACCTGTTCTCACGAAAGCTGCAGTGTCGCTGTTTGACAGTCGCTTTGCAGTGACTCAATCAACTAACTTTATTGTTGTTCTTATATTTAAAGCAAATTGTCAACTGCTAACGGCCTTCAGGTGGGTCCTGCTCTGTAATCTGATCGAGGATGTACAACAATCACATGATTCACAGGACTCCAGTGACATGCAATAAGTATATTATCTATTAAATGTACATGTATGGATATTTCAGTGGCTTTCCTGCAAGAGAGAAGAAGTTCAGGTCATACGTGGTCGGAGTCTCCACTCGACTGACTCTCTTAGCGCGATACAAGTCCACTTACCTCGGACACGAATGAGAGCAGCATGAATAGATGGATCCTATGTTGAATATATTTTGGCTGTGGTATGTTTATCTTTCGTGTGCAATGACAGTACAGCTGCCTCCCACCGAAATCAAGGTTGATGAAGCTTGTGAAGCTGAACCTAGCAGGAAAGGTCATAAAGGTCATAAAACAAAAACAAAAATAGATGAAAACCGAGAACTGTAGAGTTGCTGATCATTTTCTGTGGAGTCATCATTACCAGTACAACCTCTCACAATACATTCAGGCACGGTCATGTGAAAATGTTGATTAGTTTAGTTTTAATATTCAGTGTGCTGAATATTTTTGCCTCCTGGTGGAGACAATTTAATCCAAACGACTGGATTCTCTCTCTTTGGTCATCAAATTGTTTGCTGCTGGTGAGATCTGGGATACTGTTCTGGATAAGTAGTCAGACTATATATTTTTTTGTAGTATTACAATGTGTATGATAATTAGTGTGCTTTTTTCTTCATGTGTCTAGTAGGAAGCATTGAAATTAGTATAAAGGAGACATAAAGTATAAAATGAAGACATCATCGTCAACCTGTAGATATTGTATGTAACTATATATCGTATATACATAGTATACAAACAGTCTCTAGTACAAATGAGCTGAATACTGAGTTCAGTTTGTAAATTTCTAAATGCAGACCTGTAATTCATCAATTCACTATTGAGGAAATTCAAGACAAACGACAAACTTCTCCATGTCTCCATTGATGCACTTGTACCTCACCGATAATGTCCTTCAGGTTACCGTGGTAACGACGGGCGCAGAGCTATGGTTCTGAGCGTCTGAGTCAGAAGCTAAAGTCAGTGTCCCTGAAACTTGTGAAAGATATTTATCCAGAAGCAGAATAGGCAAAAATAATACTGCAAGAGCTCAGTTCCAACACAAAACCTCTGCAGGCAAACAGTGGATCAGAGATACTGCAAGGTCAGAGACACACACACACACACACACAATATATATTGAATATAATTTGATTTGTGTTATCTTTTTTTGATTTGTTTCAAGGCATCTATACCTCCAAAAGGGTTGATTGTTTTGTGAGTTGCAAATTGTGATTTGTATGTCTTCTTCGGACAGAAGACGTGATTACATGGACACCCAAAATATATTTCTTTGAGGATTGTATGTTGACAACCAGCGGGTGAAAAACACACAATATATGTGGCAAGTATGTTAAGTGCAATTTATACCATGTTGTTCCAGTCCTACCACAAGAGGGCAGGATTGTATGGATATGAAATGCCCATAGTTTTCTTATAGTATGTAATTGGACTCGTTGCATCCTTTTAATAGGTGAAGCAGGAACAACCAGTCTCACAATCTGGGGCTGAATTCACAAATTAACTTATTTCATTAAATAGTCCTCCTTCATGAACCTATAACTTCAAGAGCTTTTATAACCGATTGACAAAGGTAAGAAGAGAAATCAAAGATTCTATGAATGAATATTTCAGTATTTTATAATGATTGATTATATATAATAATCAATAAGGGATTCATTATTCTTATGGCTGGTGGTGAATTAATGAATTAATTTTCAGTGTCTCAGTCGTGCAGAGCTCTGAAAACCATCTCTGGGTCAATAATTTGGTTCACTAACTGGATCCTTAGTTCATTCCCAATTAGACTTAATTATTTAGAGGTCCGCTGGACTTCCTGTAACTACGAGCAGAATTAGGAGCAATTCAGTAATAATATTATCCTGCATGTGTGAAGTGTGGAGAAATATCGACAACTGTTCGCCAGTTCTTTTTACATTTCCTAAGATGATGGATCGTAGTATTTATTCTGGACGAATCAGTTCCAGGTGTCCCCAGAGATTGTTGAACATTTGTTATAACCAAAAATCAATGTCTCCAACCAGGTTCATTATTTGTCAAACGTCTGGGGTTCATCTTCTTAACACACAAGAAAACTCCTCATCGTCACTATCACGAACATTTGTGTTTCGACCTCGACAAATTATCTCGGTTTAGCCACTTTTAGAGAGAAAAATCTTTCCTCACCTCTCCGTCCTGTGTCTTTCCTGTGGATTTATGTTCTTGTTCATTTGCTGGATATGCTCGTCTCCTGCCCTCATCCATCACTTTAGAGGCAACCTGGATAATGTTCTTGACTCTATTTCTTACTCAGAGTCTTGTTTCCTCGAAGCTTAGTGTGTCAATGATTTTTTTTCCATTACGATTAAAGCAATGAGAGTCCTGGGAGCTGTGGATACAGCAGCTCACCCATGAGGACAATCCGAGGCTGAGCAGCAGCAGAAGTGGGTTTCCAACATAAATCTTACAATAAAGAAGGATACAACTCCAAAGCCAAATTGGCAGCCTCTATGTCCATGATAACATCAATTAGCCCCTGCAGACCATGAATGTGCACATTTCACAGAATTCTGCCCATCAAATTTGAAACCATCTTTGGCAACCCGCTGTGTGGAAAATACACCCCACCGATGTATCTGCTGTATAGTATCTGCTGCCATATCACCAGACTACAGATCAGCTGTGTTCCTCAGGCTGAGTTTCTATTAAACTCATTCAATATAAAATAGTTCCTTTCTATAACTCATCACTTATGAATCCATCTATATATTCTTTTTTTTGTGAGTAGCATTTAGGGACTTTAAACTAATATTGATATACAACTCTTTTGTAAAATGATGTCCCTGGTTCAGTTCTGGCAGAGAGACAGAGCTCAACCATGAAGCTGAAAACCATGGAGGGGAAACACTGCAGCCAAGGACCAAAACCCTGACAAGATGCCTTTAGCTGGTTAAAAGCATTATTTTAGCTTTGTCTAAGCATTATTATTACTAATAGCTTTTAGAACGCTAAATGGACTGCATTTATAGCACATAGAGGAGTCCTGCTGATTGCAGTGCAGTGGCCTAAGCCTCAGTTAATTCTTCTTTTGATTAGACGCACAAATAAATCTTTACTGGCCGCTGAGACAGTGAGACTGTGACAATAGACAGACTCTGCAAGTCCAGACAGGCATACAGGGAAATGAAAGCACCAATGTGATGGCACGATACAAAAACAGGACTTGTTTTCTTCTGATGTTGGGCTTTAACTTGTAAAAGCAAAGGAGGCTCATGGCGTATGATGCATCACAATAATTTGATGGAGATCAACTCATCAAGATTAAGGACGGGAATCCAGAACCGGAGTAGAGAACTGGTTCCACATTACAATCCACTGCAATCATATGTCTCAGATTTTAAATTTACTAACAATGCTGAAATGTTTTTCTGACAGTTGCCTGAAACAATGACGCCAGTAGTCTTTGTAGTCCGGACCCCAGTCCTGGACGAAATGTTTTCTCCCTGAATGTATTGCTGTGAAGATACGTAACAATATTAGTAGTAGCAGCATGAAATAAGTATAATTCAAAAACCTATAATATTGTGCATACAAAGCACTTTTACTGATTGTAGACACGAAACATTGAGTTCCTAAAGACTGCATCGTCCTCATGTGCCTCTTCTATCCTTGAAAGTGTAGGTGGAGCAATCTCTTGAATTACGTCGGGGTTGACAAACCTCCAGCACTTTGCAACGGTTGACTTTGACGGAGATTAGGAAAAAATTTTCTTTACATTTACCGCTTAACAGAATGAAACATTTATACTTTTGTAAGGAGACTGCATTTCATTTGCTCCATTACCTTGAGGTTGATTCTTGTGCATCAATTTGGCCGCCATATTTGTACAAAGCAGCGATATTAAATAATGTCTGATGCTGGAGGTCAATCCACAATGTAAATCATAGAATATCTCTGGTTTGTTAAGAGTGGCCGATGTATGACGATACACGATAGTTGGTTAAATTAAAAATGCAGGTTTCTTTTTATACTTTTTCGTGTGTAGATTTCTATATATATATAATATTTACGATGAACATATCGTATGTAAATAGGTTCTGAGTATATATATTTTGTTCTTGCTGCATGATAAATAGCCAGAATATCAACTTTAATAGTTTGAAAAAAGCCTTTTTTGTGGATTTCATTGAGTCATTCATTTAAATATGACAAATCTAGAAATGTATTTATGTTTAGCTTCATGCCCTTGTAGAGCTATAGTAACAGAATCAAACATTACACATAATACACATATTGAGTTACTACTTAATACTACTACATGAATATCAGAAAACGATTCTGATAAAATATTCTCATTATGTCTAAAAAAGATAATGATTCGTGTTATTATTATCAAAAAAAACTTCTTGGTATTGTTGGTGGAACTTATAGTGCTTGTAGCTAGTTAATTAAAGGCCTAATAACTCATTAGGAACACTTCCATTGTTGCTGCGCTTTGTTTTACCTTGTTTTCTTTGTTAATTCAGTGTTCTGTTATAATTGCAGTCGCTCTTACACCAGAGAGGAGCTGATGGATGTGAGGGTCACAACCCCCGGGGATTTATCTTCCTCTCTCATCTCCTCATCTGTAGAATTATAAAACATTCTGGTCAAAGGTGCGTTCACCTAGTTCACGTCTTGAGACCTCAGATGATGAGAGAAATGTGCCGGGAACATTTCTCTCCACTCGGAAACAAACTGGATGAACTTCACCGGCTGTCGGGAACAGACAGAGACGTTTCTCCATCTCCTCTCAGTGCTCCGACTCTGGAAGGCTTCCAACTCTTCAGGGCGGATCGCATAACCTGAGCTAGACTTCTTTACAGATGAAGTTAACTCAAGTTGTATTCCCGCTGACAGCTGCTTGGGCCCCAACCACACACCGTCCCGGAGCTCGGGGACACTCAGTCGCAACTAGGATCTTGAAATACTCTAATTGTTGTGTACAATTATACTTGACCGAACATTACATCACCAAGCTACTTGCTTCCTGGTATAAATATTCTGAGATCACTCCTCATGTTTTGCTTCTTTTATCAATGTGATGTCTCAAAATGTCTTTCATCGTAACTCAGACCACACTCAAAGTCCTCGTCCACCTTAATTCTTCCTCATTAGGTTACTCTTCAACTGTGCAAAATGCAACGAAATAAGCCCTTAAACAAAACTAGTCAGCTGTCATACATCACTCCGGTTCTTCAACCCCTGCACTGGCTGGTTTTAAGTTGCTGATGAAAAGTCATTTGTAGCCCCTGTTTTATTCCACTGGAATGGACTGAAGATTTTACCTCTGCAATAGGTGATATATCTGTATAATGACATGATCTTTATTGGTACATATAATATTAATATGATCCATAGCTATATATACTGTATATAGCTGCCTCATACATATTCATAAATAAAAGGCATCATCTTTTTTTCTAAGCAGAAGTTTGTAGCACAAAATAAGCCGCCTAAAATATAAATATTCAAGCCTTTGTAGACTGTGTTTAAGTGTAGTCCTCTATGTAACATACTTATATATTCACAACAGTTGTTATAAATAAATATAAATAATTTGTCAAAAATACAAAAAATATTTTATCAGCTATTACATAAGTAAATGTCAAAACAGTATCTACAATTTACCTATTGCATACCATATTTAAGTCACTTTCACATTTAACATTATCTCTCTACATATTTTCTATTATGATTATTCTTGTCTCCATATGTTTTTTGAATTTGAAGTTAATTTGATTGTTTTAGCAACTTGGAGAGAGTTGAGATCCAACAGCTGATGTTCAGTATGCAGGATGATCTGACTGACTGATGTTGTGTTGTGGGTGGGGGTGGTGGGGGCAGCCCATGCCTCCACACACGTGCTATCCTCTCCGAGGTTGGTGGGGAAGGCCGCATACATTTGCTCTGCCCTGGCTCAGTGCACTAGTTCGTGTAAACACCGCTACGAAAATGGGACGCTTGTCGCGTCCGGTGATCAGTTTCAAAATAAAAACATAGGTAGCGTGCTGCTGCGTTAGCGGAATCTCCGCGAGCGTTTCTCTCTCCACCAATCAGCGTGAGGCGGGGCTGCAGCTCAGACGAGGCCACGCCCTCTGTTCTCTGAGAGCTGGAACATTTTGTTTATGAAGCCAAATTAGTTGCTACAGCTGGACGACAGCCCGTGGCGCTTCTCTGCTTTCTCTTGATTTACAGTAAAGCTGTTTACGGACGGCAAACCTCGCCGAAAAGCAACGCGACAGACGTAAGGACGTCAAACTTTATCAGTTTAGAGTTAAAGTAATGAAAGAAAGAAATATCTCGCCTTCATGCTTAATTTCAACAAGGAAGAAATTATGGATGTTTACGACGGGAAAAAGAGGAGAAAGGTAAGCGCCAGTGTGCGGGGTTGCAGGCGGAATGCGGCCGGAAAGATGAAGAGGGAGACGGGCAAAGTCCTCCGCTCCCTGAAAGTGGAGGACAACAACCACACGGAGCTCATGGAGGAGGAGGAAGAGGAGGAGGACGAATGCTTCTCCATCAGCTTCCTCCAGAACGACAGGCTGGAACCTGCCGTGGTGGGGTCTCCTAGGTACACACTACTGCGGGAGGTAGGCCGGGGAAGCTACGGGGTGGTGTATGAAGCTATAGCCCGGAAAACAGGGGCCAAGTTAGCAGTGAAAAGGCTCCAGTGCGATGCCCCGGAAAACGTAGAGCTGGCTCTGGCCGAGTTCTGGGCCCTGACGAGCTTGGAGAACCGACACCAGAACGTGGTCCAGCTGGAGGAGTGTGTCCTGCAAAGGAACGGCCTAGCCCAGAAGATGAGCCATGGAAACAAGAGGTCCAAACAATACCTACGCCTGGTGGAGACGTCACTTAAAGGTATACAGGCGACTGTCATCTAAAGCCCTCGTTTATTGTAGTAATGTCTGACCAACATTAAAATAATTGAAGGATACATTCATACATGTTGAGATATTAAACCAAAAGTAAGTCAATAGAATTAATTGTCATAAGCTTTAACCACAAAATGTCTATTGGCCTGTTTAAATGGCAAAAATAGTTGAGCAATTTGTACCTACAACAAATGATGAGGAAATCATGACCTTTTCATTTTAAAACGAGTTTGAGAAGAAGCATTCATTCCTAAAGTGATCTCTCTGTTAGTAAGTCACTGTACAGCACACTAGCACAGAGAACACTATGTTTCCCTCAGCTCACCAGAGAACACAGTGTACTTCTTTCTTGGAAGCATGCTAACCCAATGACTGTTGACTGAAATTTAAAACACTAAACATTACGTTACAGTGTAATTTGAGATGTTATATTATGATACGGTACTTAAATAATGATAAATACAATTTTATTGTTGTTAACATCAGAGATTTTGACCCACTTATCCGTCTCTGTTGTACGACTCAGCAGGCCCAGATAGAAGCCATGAATAACAGTGAAATATGTCTTTGAAATACCAATGATGACCTGCGCTGGTAAAATTTCAAGTTAGAAGTGAATGTACGGTCTTTGCTTATTTTCTTTAAATAGCTTGGCTGTTATGTAATTGTCAACCTTCATGCTCTATTGATGAAATATTAATCTTAAAATGACATAGTTTGCGGCAGTAAATATTTCCGAATAAATATAATTGTTTAGATCAAGGAAACAGCGTATGACTGAATTTCAGAATCCGAATCAGAAATGCTTTATTTGTCCCACGGTGGGGAAATTTACCTTATTACAGTAGCAAAGAGACAGTGCACACATTAAAGAGCGTTTACCCCCCAAAAAACAACAAGTAATAAGTAAACAAATGAATAAGTAAATACGTTTGTGTAATTGCACATAGGTTATTGCACATAAGTTTGTATATGTAAGTTATTGCATACAGTTATTGCAGTTAAGTTATGGCATGTAAGTTTGCACATTGTACAGCACAACACACATTGGGGTAAGAAAAAGAAGTGAGTCCTTTGCCAAATAACTTTAGCTGCAGTAGCTGTACAGGCAACTTAATGTACTAATTATAAACCAAATTTCATTAGAATGCAATTACACAACCCGTCTTCAATAATGTGGACTATTAATGTTTTAATTGAGAGACCCCTAGCTGCAGAAATTATATATTGTGTGTTTGACAAATATCAAATTGGTGGAAATTGACCTCTTTAGACTTCTTCAAG
Organism: Macroramphosus scolopax; assembly: GCA_901007825.1. Taxonomy (NCBI): domain Eukaryota; kingdom Metazoa; phylum Chordata; class Actinopteri; order Syngnathiformes; family Centriscidae; genus Macroramphosus; species Macroramphosus scolopax. The sequence continues at coordinate 10,410 of CAAKHC010014755.1, read as the reverse complement.
CTACTTTGTGTTTCTGTTTTAGTCCAACTTTGGATGGAATTATTTTAGATACTAGTGGCATGTTTCCGTTCAAACCTGCTGACTTGGCTCGGCTTGGTTTGGCTCGGTACATCAGCCCAGCGATGAGTGTTTGTCTCATCACTCCATGTAAACAAGCTCTCCTTTCATCTGGCCTCTCCGCTGTGCTTCCCCTGCCTGCGGTCTGTAGTTATGCACATGCATACTATACTTGTAAAAAGCTGCTTACATACCTTGTTAGAAGTTTACTTTGCAGAGAAAACAATGCAGTAGATATTTAGACAGGGAATATTTCTCTAATCCTCTGTGCTGATTAAAGAAGCAAGTTTTTTTGTTTCTATGAAAGTAAAACAAGCTTACTGATGAAAGCAGAATGTAATTTGATTATGACAGTACTTGTAATATGAAGTGTACATTTGGTATGACGTGCCAATAGTTTTGAGTTTAAATGTCTTGATTTTATATATTGTGTTTCCTCTGTCTCTTTAATCTGCCTGTGCAGGGGAGCGCATTCTGGGTTACCCAACGGACCCATGCTACCTCTGGTTTGTCATGGAGTTTTGCGAGGGCGGGGACCTCAACCAGTACATCTTGTCTCGCAGACCTGACCCCCAGACTAACAGGAGCTTTATGCGTCAGTTGACGAGTGCTGTGGCTTTTCTGCACAAGAACAACATTGTCCACCGGGATCTGAAGCCGGACAACATTCTCATCTCACAGAAATCTGGTTCACCTGTTCTGAAAGTTGCTGACTTTGGCCTCAGTAAAGTTTGTGCCGGCCTCAACTCCAAAGACAGTGAAGGGTACTCTGCAGCAGGAGCAGGCCGCAAAGGTAGCAACCAGAACAACATGGTAAACATTAACAAGTTCTGGTTGTCCTCAGCTTGTGGGTCGGACTTCTACATGGCCCCTGAGGTGTGGGAGGGCCACTACACAGCAAAGGCTGATATCTTTGCCCTGGGCATCATCATCTGGGCCATGATTGAGCGGATCACTTTCATCGATGCAGAGTCCAAACGTGAGCTGCTGGGCACCTACATCCGACAAGGCTCAGAGATTGTACCTGTTGGGGAGGCGCTGTTGGAGAACCCCAAGATGGTCCTCCATATCCCTCAGAAGGCCAGGAGCTCCATGTCTGAGGGAGTGAAGAAACTTCTCCAGGAAATGCTTGCATTCAACCCTCAGGATAGACCAGATGCCTTCCAACTGGAGGTGCGGATGGACCAGGTCACGTGTGCTGCCTGACAGCCCCACCTTCCCAACCCTTCTACTTTTCTACCCTAACCAGTCAAAGAAGGGAACTCTTTTTTTCCCAGGTAAGCTCAACCTCTTTATGAACCACCTATGTTACTACTCTAAGGAATGTTATATTTGAGTCCTGTGCAGCAGAAGACTCTGCAGGATCGCCTCCAAACCATACAACAGCTAGTTTCACTGATATAGTTCCCTTAGAGAACAGTGGAGGAACCGCCAATGATTAGGGAGCATTGAAACCTGCAGACTCTTCTCTGACACAGGACTCAGCACCCATGGCTTAAAGGGAACATTGGCCGTTGGTAACCCGGAGTTGAAAACAGGTAATCTTCCTTTCAGCTGACATCATTAGCCTTTCCTTGACCTGGTTACCAGCTGGGACGTCGTCTATTCAAAAGCCCCTTGCTGTTGTGCCGTTGTTTGTTTCCCTTTGTGTTTCAGACATATTCTTAATGTGCTTTACTTCATAATGAATAGAAAAGATAATTTTCATTAAAATAATAATAAGAAATATGGCCTTTCAAAAGTAAAACAATGGCATTTAACATTGACAGCCACAATTATAACATTAAAACATAAAACCAATGATATAAACAAAGTATATCATAATTAGGGATCAACCTTTTGCAAAAAGAATCACATCTCTATATTTTACAGATACTGTTATTGTAATATGATTATTTTAGTGGGAATGGGCATTTTGTCATTTAATGAAAATTGTATTTTTTGTATTTTTTTTCTGTACTAAACAAGCATGTTTCCTTGCGTCTGGCGAATACGCAGTGGCGGCCGTGCATTTCACACCGAGGCCTTCAGTGAAGTCCTACTTAGTCCAACTTGAATAAATATCCCTCATAATACCATCATTTATGACACCACGGCTGGAGAAATAATATACAGACACACACATATATATATATATATATATATATATATATATATTGATATTGATAATCAAATCATTTGTGTCCCCTTTCAAACTCAAATGCCAAAATTTTCTGGCACCTGTTTCTTAAATATGATAATCTGCTGTTCTCTCTTTCATGCCATTGCCAGAATTGAGATAATTGTAGATGTCTGTAAACATGTTTACCACA
>CAAKHC010014754.1:987-14525 GCA_901007825.1 Macroramphosus scolopax | reverse complement strand
GGGGGGGGGGGGGGGGGGGGGGGGGGGGGGGGGGGGGGGGGGGGGGGGGTTGTTAGGTCCATTCAATCCTCTGGACTTCACTGGGAGACTTCACTTCTGTCTCAGAGTATAGCTCACCCCCTCGTCCTTCATGCCTTCTGCCTCTTCCTCCTCAGATTCCTCGACACCTCTGCCTCTTCCTCCAGCAGGTATCTCACCTCAGTGGTTCAGTGTTGTTTAAAACCAGACGTGTGGCAGTCAGACGGGCTGCGTGTTTCATCGAGGTGGGGGCGGGGGCGGGGGCGGGGGCGGGGGCATGCTTTCTGTTGCCATGTTTCAATAATGCAACAGTCCAAAGCATCCATGTATACATCATTCAGAGGGTCGGACCCCCGTCCACCTGATCAACCCTTCAGAATCAGAATCAGAATCAGAATCAGAATCAGAAAGCCTTTATTCTTCTCAACACGGAGAAATTTACATTTTCACAGTAGCAAAGTGATAGTGCGCGCATTAAAAGAGCATTTACCAAAATTACACAAGTAATAAGTTAAAAATGAATAAGTAAGCACGCTATGTCAGGAAGATTGGATCAGGAACATTGTTATTGCACATAAGTTATGGAATGTAAGTTATTGCACATTTACTGCACAACACAGTGTTGAAGTGATGACAGTGAAGGCATGTAGGTTAATGCACATAAGGTATGGTACAGAAGTTATTGCACATTTTACGTCCCAACACAGTATTTAAGTGAAGACAGTGAAAGGCATAGGTGTTATTGTACATAAGTTATGGTACCTAAATTATTGCACATTTTACAGCACTTCACATATTGAAATGAAGACAGTGAGTCCTTGTATGTTCAATGTGTTCAATGGGAACAGTTCTGGTTATAGAGTCTGACTGCTGCAGGGAGGAAAGACCTGCGGTATCTCTCCGTGAGACACCGAGGGTGAATCAGCCTGTCACTGAACCAGCTGCCCAGGGATGATAGAGTGACCTGTAGGGGGTGAGACGTGTTGTCCAACAAAGATGACAGGTCAATGTGGTTCAATGTGTATTTTATTAAATCAGTCTCACTTGTAGCAGTTGAGTTTCCCACATCTTCTCTGCTCTGAGGCTCCTCGCTGCTGTCGGACAGATCAGCCTGAGTGTCAGCCTCCTCAAGCTGACGCACATCTGCAGAATAAACACGATCCACCTCCATCACTCCATGGAGAAGAACATTCGAGCAGCTATGTTCTAGAGATGCAGATCTTTTCAACAACCATTGATTGGATTTCCATTCAAACACACTAATTAAACGCTGCATCAACTTAAAGAAACTGAATTAATCAATCAGCCAGAATATCTCACCTCATCTCGATGCAGATAATTGATTCACTCTGGGTTCTTCTGGTTTCTATTTAGCTAAATTGAATGTACTTGTTTTCTCCACTGTAAGTAAATATTTCATGAGTTTCACCTGACTTTTTTACGACCTGTAGGTTTATGTTAAAAATGAAACCTGTCAGATATTCTCACAAATATTTGATGTCAGCCACAAAAGTCAGTTATCAGTTGATTCATGTCTATAAAGTTTAATCAAAGCATCCATAACCAATAACTAAGTTCATATCAGTACATGCCTCTTAAACTTCACAAGCAGCATTTAAACGTTGATTCCTAAATGTCTACCGTAATTAAGACCGGCTGAACTCACCGGGGACACACCGAGCAGCCTGCACCTCCTCCGGGTTCCCTTCCTGCCCGTTGTCCCCTTCCTCTGCGGTGTTTCCGCCTGGTTGACGGGGAGTTTTCATGTTCTCCTCCTCCTCTTTGTCTTCCTTCTTGTCCTCCTCTTCCTCCTCCTGTCGTCTTCCTGTCGACATTATTTCCTCAATCTCGTCAGTTTTAAGGCGAACGAACTTGTGAGCTAGCAAGCTAGCAGCTAGCACCGTCCTTCTAGCGTTGCTTGTTGCCTAGCAACACGTTGCTATAGCAGCCAAATGACATGTGACTCTTTTATTGCTCTTTAACAACCTTTTCTTTTTAATTATTATAAGGGACGAATCTACGATTCTTAATAAATAATGAGTAAAGTTTAACTGTAAAAGGATGTAAAACTAAAAGTGTTGGACTGTTGGATGAATATAAAAATATTAATAAATCTGAATGGTTAAAACGTGAAAAAGATTTTACAACAAAAACAACAGATGCTTGAGAATATGTCCTGTAACCTGTAACTGTTCCTGATGAACAGGTTGCCTACTTTACTCCAATGCAACTAAATTAATGTTCCATATCTTATACAATGCACATCCTTACCTTCTTCTTCTTCTCAGATATTTCCAGCTGCTGTTCTCAGGACAAATACACAGTCATCAAAGTGAGCCTACATTATCTGGAAAACAAGCCTGTGATGATCGACCTAAAGAGCTCTTCTTCCTCCTACTAGACTCTGATAAGTATTTTATCGTGTCTCTACATCTAGTCATGTTTTTCTTCTGAATCAAATTTGTAATGCATTTTTGACATCGCAAAGCTTACACATTTCATTGGTTAGTTCATGTGGATGCAATGTGTCTTACAATTGACTATAAAACATGTGACTGTGTCTTTTGCAACTTTGGTTAACCATATCCTTTTCTGTTTCTTTCAGGCCTTGTGGACTTCGGACCTCCAGCTGATCAGATCCCATGAGGACAATTCCTCCTTCAAGCGTTTTGTCGCAGAGATGCTGAGCAACATGTAGGAGAGCTGCACCGCCTGCAGCAACATGCTCAAGGACTTGGGAGAGAGCCCCTGAGAGGTAGTTGAATTAGTATTATGACAAATAGAGTTCCTTCTTATTCACCCAACAGGTTTTTCATTTCACAGTCCTCAGAAAAAACAATGTTTCATTAAAGTAAAATGAGTTGTGTTCTTTTTGAATTAGTGAGGACAGCTGCCTGTTGGTGTCGGTGAATTTGGCCTTGAAAGCGGGACGAAGACATTCCTTGAAATGTCTGCTGGCCACTGCAAACCAAACCTCCAAGACAGGTATGAACAGTTGAACTGAGTGTGAGAAGATGTTAGAGGGTACAATTTGGTGAATGTACTGCGTCTCCAATCATGTTTATCCTCCCTGTCATCCCCAGGTGTTGGCGTGCTGCACAACACAGGCCTGTGTGGTAGCTGACACGCTCAGCTTCATCTGTTACCTGTCGCACGTCTGCTGTCTGCTCAGAGGAGCAGCGTTCACCAACAGGACCACTTCATTTCTTAAGCTGCTTCTGATTCTGAGGGCTTCCTGTGTCTCCTCCACATTCCACTGGGGCACAAAAAGTACAAACCAAGATGTTTTTAAGCTTTGAAAAATGACCAGAGAGCCTCTGATGTTATGATTGTATTTACATAATGTGTGTGAAACTGATTCAAATGTCTTGTGTTGAATGTGGAATAAATATCTTGAATCTGATCACTGTTCTCCTCTTGTGATTTATTTTGATGATGTTACATTAAGAAGTATTCAGATCATCAACTAATGAAAAAATACCAATGCAACTATTTCAAAATACTCCATTGCAAGTAAAAGTAGCGCTAAAAATCGTATTGACATGAAGATAAAAGCTATGAAGTATTGTGTGCAATATAGGCTTTAAGTACTTGTTCTGCAGGTCAGTGTAACTGATTCAATCAGTTTGGTCACATTTATTTGTAATATTAGAACATGATGAGTTTCTATTTAAATCAAATCTCAAGAGAAGCTGTCAGGGAAATCATTTTTTAATTTAGTCACCTAATATTTCTCAGAATATTTGTTCTCTGAAATCAAGACAAGTGGAACTTACTGGGTATATTTATCATGCCAAGATGCACAAACATTTCTGTGCTGCCCATCGCCTGAACGCAGAAGGAAGTCCTCCATCTCTGCTTTGGAAGTTTCCAGAGGTCGTACTTGAACGTCCTCCTCCGAGGGATTTGACAAGATCATCTTCATACTTGGTCCACGTACAGAAGAGGGTTTCAGTTTTCATCACACGGCCTCGCCATCACGCCACCATGGATTATAATCATTCACCAAAAAACATGACACTATAACGAGGCTCCACATGGTCAGACCATCATCAAACCTGATGATAAGAGTCCCAGCCTGAACATACTTCATTAGATATATTGGTTACATAGTGCCACCTAGTGGTAAAGAGATTTATTTTATTTTTTTAACTTACATGAACTGATCCAAGTCAATTACATATCGGGCCATAATAGCTTCAAGGCGTTGATGCTTAATGGAAGATGAAGTGTGTGTTCATGCACATAGTGGAAGGGGCGGGGCTGTGAACTTTGTGTTCTCGTTTGGTTTTACATCCTCAGTGTCTGTAAACGTCTTGGTCTTCATTTTAAAAGGAGCTCAAAAACCAAAGAAAGTGTGGGTCCACACCCTAGAACAGAGGTTCTACAGTAACAATAATTACATAGTTGCATTTTAATCAGACCTGAATTTAATATTTATAACTTTGTCAACCTCAGACAGCAAAAGAAAAATTCCACAGATTCTAATGTTCAAGTAAAATGTGTGAAAACAAAACAAAAATCTGTGATCTCATGGAAAAACTGGAGTTCAATCTGATAGATCAGAAATATGAAAACTGGTGCTTCAGAGAAGAGAAGAAGTTTCAGAAAACCGTCCTGTCCCTCAAGCTACACAAGCTTTGTGAGAACCTGATTGAGCAACGTGACCTGCTGCTGAAGGAGAACCAAGAGTAGCCCGCTCTCTTCCCAACACTGTACTGTTGATGAATAAACCTTTTGATAAATTAACTTGGAAATGTTGTCTAGTAGAATAACTACATCACAGTAACTTGATTTCAAAACAAAACATACCTACTGTAAAACTATTCTCTGCATTTCTTTTCTGACATAAAAACAATTGAACGATGAAAACGACCCCTGCTACAAAAATAATATCCTATCCTTGCGTAATAGGCCTGTTGTATCAGACATAATGCCGATGTTACAGAAAGTCTTTTAACTTTCATCAGTACAATCACCAAACAGACATCTGACAACACTGAGCCATCAGTCATGACATCCCTTCCTCCTCTTACAGCATCAAATACCTAATCAAAACCAAACGTATCATGAACCTTGAACAAACAACAGTTTGATAAGAACGACCTATAATCTGGATTTTAGTTACGCCCACCCATTAACACGGAGGGGCGGGGCTTATGAGCTATATTTCAACCAGCCACCAGGGGGTGATCCAGGCCATTTTTGGGGAGCTGATATGGTGTCTATGTATTATTACTTTACAACTTAGCCAATTAGTCATCCACTCTTTCTTCTTTAGGCAGAGGTAAGCCCTGAATACTAACTGTTGTTGCTCATTGCCAAGATGAGCTCTTTACATAACAAACTACTCAGGAAAGTAATGTGTTAAGATCACTTTCGGAGTACCCAAATAAATTACACTCTTATGCAGGAGGGGACATTTATTTGTACTTTTTTAATCCGTCGTTGTGTTGTAGAACGACGCCAGCAGAAGAAGCAGCACACGCTGAAAGAAGTGAAGTGAAAATCCCAAATGAGTTTTTTGTACATCTTTATTTATTCTTCAATTTAAAGATACAACGGCCAAACAAAGGAATCCTCTCAGAAACACATCACTGGAATAAAAAGAAGATGCTTGTGAGGTCGACACACAATATAGAAGAAATTAATCCTTAATACCAGAAAAACACAACATATTTTTTTAAATCCATCATAGAAAACCTGAAACAGCTGGGACACAAAATATCTACGATAACGTGAATACTGACAAACGAGAAGTCAAATAGCTTCAACTCAAACTGAGCATCACTAGTCAATAAACTGCATGCAAACTAGGATAACAAAAGGTGACCTGGTCTGCAACAATAAATATTGTACAGTGTTTGACGCCAACAACCGTCCTCGACCTCTCGGTGGCGCCGTTTTCCCCTCGTGCACTTGTCAAGATCTTACCCCGTATACTGAATTTTGAGTCATTGTTATCAAACCTACCGCAGCATAATATTGCACAAGCCCATTATTCATAATTCGTAGGGGGGTCAGGATGATGTTACAGGGGAGGGGAGGGGGGGCAGAACTGAACAGCGGCGGGTTGCGTCACGTGTTCAATGGAACCGTCTGATCACCTGGAGGCAGAACGCCGGACCCAAAATAGATGATCTGTCACAAATATGAACATCTACTCATATGAAGAGATCGAAGAACAGAAGCATTGCAAATCTGCGGACCACTCATTAAAGGGGAACTCTGAGATTGCTGTTGTCATCAGTGTAAAACACTTGTAGGTGACGGAGTTGACCGACAGTTTATTTTACAGTGGCCCTCATCGTCTTCTGTAACACAACATCTGGAACACTCAGCCGCGCAGCCACCGCTCATCTCTCCGTTAACGATGCAGGACGACTCGTGATCAATGCATTCTGGGATACTTGTTCATCTCAGATCATCGTTCGGGCAGAATACTTTTGATAAACACACTGACAGCTGTATATTATACCAAAGTGGATCTGCATCTTCAGACGCAGAGATAAACTTACTTCCTGACTCGACTTCAACCATCTTGCCAGAGACTAATTCATTTACTTTAATTTGAACCACCTCATGAATTCCGATGTAGCAGCCAACACCAGGAGAAATAATCCAGCCTCACATTTTAGTTGTTAACATACTTTACAGTGAGTTTCATGTATTCTTTGTTTGGACCTCAGCTGACGACGACAACACGTGTTAACAGCTGCTGTTCACCTGCTTTGATGAAGTGCATCTTTTCTTCATCGTCTTTACTCGGTTTGTTTCTTTAACATCCTGTCCAGAAAACGAGACGTCTCCTAGTCTGCTTGGCCACTGAACGAGTTGATTGTTTGATTCTTCTTTTGTTGTATACATCAGCATCAGTCCAGCAGATTCTATATCTTTATATGATTCAAAGATAATTTGGTGTCACCTCGGAGAGGATGTGGTGACACAGTCAGTTAAAGGTTTGTGTAAATGACGTGATGTTCACTCTGTTATTGGCTGCTTCGTTTGGACCGGTGTTTAACTCTCTTACAGTGTGCAGGGACGTATTCTTTCTTCAGCAGGAAACCGGCCTCAAAGTAGTTTCTAAATTGGCTTTCAGTATCAACGTGTCGCCTGAAGATGAGACGTGTTCCGTGTGTCTGTGAGGGGAAGTTAGAGGTCCCGTGGAGGCTGAGTGTACAACACCAGCCGTGGGTCTTGGAGGTTCAACGTTCCAGGTAGAGCTGATCCAGGATCAGAGTCAAGGCAGCACCAATGGAGAGAGCAGCAGTCCTATTACCACTGACCTCTGACCCCCGGGATGATACAACTTTTACGTGGGATGAGATCTGACCCCTGTTCTTTCCCTGAAGTGTTTGAACATCTGAGAAAAGGAGCTCAGGAAGGTAAAAAGCAGAGCTCCAGTCGGTTGGGACCGTGGTGACGGTGGTTGGGGGGAAACGTCTCTCACCTCCAGTCAGGGTCTGGGTGATGGTGTGCTACTCTGGTGTTTGTTGCCCCCTAGGGCTGAGAGCAAGGCAGTGCAGGTGTGGCTTAGGAGAAGAAAGGGAGGGGGGAGGAGGTAGAGAGAGGTGGAGGAGGAGGAGGAGGAGGGAGGGGGGATCCGGGACGACACTACTCGTCACAGCCAAGAAGCTCCACTCGCATTGTGATGCGCTCGTGCCACTCCCACGGCAAGATGCGGACGAAGCGGGCGTAGAACGGCGGCTCGAAGATATTCTTTTTGTGAACGTTGTTGTCGCTGTTGCCGGGGAAGATCTGGGCAGAGGAGAGAAGACATCTGGATGAAGAGAAACATCTGACACTGGACTTCCTCATCTTTCTTTCACTCCGACTGCACCTATGAATATTTAAATGTAGAAAGTATTTCCCAAATAAACGAGCAAGCGCTTCATAATTTAAACTACAAGCCAGCAGGGGGCAACATATCACCGGGAAGATGGGGTGTCCACCTCTATTGGAAGAGAGGAGGAAGGCCTACTTCCTGAGCATGAGCCAGAGGGTGAAACTACCAGATGATTTATTTGTAACAAGCTTTCGCGTTGCTCCATAATGGGGTGCAACAAAGTTCAGGCATCGTCCTTGATATGATTGTCATGTTTTAATGAGTTGTGTGTTTCATTGCTGTTTCTTTTCATTTCCATTCCACATCTGTGAACATGTTTCTGAGCACTGTCGGGACCGACCTTGTCCGTCCTCGTGGTCTCGTCCTTCACTGTGGTCCAGGACTGCCCGTCATCGCTGTGGGCCACCTTGAAGGCGGTGACGAACTGGACGGAGCCGAAGTCTTTGGCCCCCTGCGTGATGATTCCGGAGACCTTCTTGGGAGATTCCAGGTCCACCTGAGCAGAAGGAGTCACATTAAAGCACACGGCAGTGTGTGAACATACAAACACCGGTGTGCAGTCGTGTGTGCTTCTCCCACCTGCAGCCACTCTGATCTGTTGCAGGTGGCGGCGGTCCAGGCGTTGGTCTTTCCCTGTTTGTCCAGTCGGGCGTAGTGAGGGTGCCAAGTGAAAGCCTCGATGCCCCACGTGCGGAAGGTGCTGGAGGCTGCGATCTGGCGGTCGGCCACCAACCGGGACTTCATGCCCATCGGCTCTGAACAACCTGTAGTGTTTGAATATACTGTGAAGGTGAGGCGAGAGGAACCGGAGGAAGAGACAGAAGAGAACCAGAATGGAAAGAGAGAGAAAAACAGCATGATAGACAGCGAATGAACAAGAAGCAGCGCAGGCCGGCCAGCGGTGTGAAGCATCACTCAGGGATGATGATGATGATGAAGATGATGCGGATGGCGACAGCAGATGCGTTTGGCAAAGCTACGACACACAGGGTCAATCTGAAGCCGTGGGAACTGCAAACCCTCGTGATGGAGTCACACAGTGAACCTCTAACAAGGCTGCAGTTTGTCTCCCATGATTCACTGTAACTGTTAAATATGAGAACTTGTGACCGACCGCCACCTGTGTTTTAATGAGTGTGGAGCGGCCGAGCGTGCAGGTCAGAAGAACAACGATGCATGAAGAACTGTCAGCATGTCTCGTAGCTGGGCAGCAGAAATGAACTGCTTGAGATATATTTATATGATATATATCCTTGATATATAAAGAACGTACTGACTCATCAAGTCAATCCATTCGGTAACACGTTGCTTTTTACCAGTAAAAATACTAAATATGCGACTGCAGCGAACTCATTCACATGCAAAACTGATAAAAGAGCTCCACAACAAGACGGACATGCAGCAGTGATGTAGTCATGCACAAACCGAGAGGCAGGACTGATGGGAGGAGAACAGACACTGAGAAGGTACATGGGACATCCTGCAGTGTGAAGAGGAAGGTGAGTTGTGAAGAACCTCAAGAGCTGATGAGATGAACAGTCATAAGACTGGAATCTAGAATTACGTCCGCCTGCTTGGGCAAATAATATTCAATTATAAATAAAGAAGAATCAGAAAGTTCATGTGACAATCGTCTCATTGAAGTAATCTTTTAACCAGCCACTGGTAGTCACACGTCCCTACCACCAGAGGGCATTAATGCGACTAAAAGAAAGAGTTTTTCAGTGCTGCGAACCAAAGAACCAAATTCAACCGGCTCAGTGAAAGAACTTGTGTTCCCTCTATTGATTGAAAAGTTCCTCGTGATTAACTTCTAGTATCTTTGTTTGAAATGCCCGATGAAATGATCCCGGCGGTCGCGCCACCAGAGGACAGTAATGGTGATCATCTTGAAATCAGCTGAGATGGGATCTATAACTGAGATGCGCATGCAGCACGAGTACGTCGGATGTTTGCAGTTTACCGTTGAGCTCGCAGCCCACCAGCTCCAGGCGCAGCGTGCACGACTTGCGACACACCAGCGGGACAATGCGGATGTACTGAGCGATGATCGGGGGGTCGAACAGGTTGGTCTTGGTGCTGTCGTTGTCTACGTTTCCCACAAATACCTAAAGAAAGAGGAGAGCGCAAGCTGTGTGTCATGAAATGTGTGAGGTTAAAGCAGACTTGAGATCCGAGCAAAGAGCGCTTCAGTTCAAACAGGTCAAGTTCAATGAAACGATGGAGATATTTATCAAGAAAAACATCTCAAATCATCAAGCTTGTTTGTGTGTTTCACGCCAGGTGACTTTCATGTCATCACAAAGTCTGGTTTCAGTTTCACGGCTGCGTCGTGTCTCACCTGGTCCTTCTGCCCGTCGGGCCTGTACATGGTGTAAGTCTTGCCATCCAAACTGGAGGCCACTTTGAAGGCCTTGATGAATTCAGAGGTTCCGATGCGACTGGCGCCTTGCGTCACGATCCCCGTGAAGCGCATCTTCCGCTGCATGTTGATCTGGAATTTATGGAAAAGAGTCTCTAAGGATTCTAAGGAAGAGTTAGAATCCCTCCTGCACGCCACAAACATCTCCATGCATCTTCTTTGTGTAACAGAACTGTTAGCAACCCACACAATTAACCTTGTGCTTTTCACAGTTAATATATGTACGCTCACCACTATCCAAGGGTTGCGGTCATGTGCGGCGGCGCTCCAGGCGTTGACCAGACCCTTGTTGTGGAGGCGGGCGAGCTCAGGGCCCCAACGCTGCAGCCCCAGCAAGCTGTAGCGCACCGATGAGGCAGCGATCTGGGACTCAGCGATTCCGCCTCCCTCCATGCCAAGGAGAGAAATACAGCCTGCGGGGGAGACGTGAGGATCAGAGTCAAGTTGCTCTCCCACTAATTCAGGGTTTATACACATTTCCAGGACTTTGAGGCAGATTTTCAAGTACAAATCAATGTCGAAGTTTACCAAAGTACCTTTATCTAACTATGTGGTTTAATGCAATAAGATAAAACAATATATTTCCTCTGCTTATCTTAACTGAACCTCACATACTTGAATAAAAGTTCCCAGGACTTTCTCCAAATCTTCTCCAGATCTGAACATTTGCTATTTTCTAATTCTGTGACTGTTCCAGGTTTTAACTCTAACTTACACGTGTTGGTGCATGATGCATTTTGTTTGGCTGAACTTACGCAGGTGGCAATGTTTGCCTACATAAGGGGAAGGACAGTGACATTTGAAATCTCCTTCCAGGTCCCGGCAGAACCCGCCGTTCTCGCACGGCTGGCCGGCACAGTCGTTCACATCTGCAGAGACAAATCACATCATCACTGCTGCAAGTGAAAGACATAAAACAGCCTGCTGGAGAAAGACCGGGGCAGATCACAGTCAGAGGTGTTAATGAATCACATGTCGTGCCGGAGAGTTTGATTTGTCTTCCACTGATTCACACTGAGGTTAGTTGAAGCCGTGCCAGCCGACCCGCTGCAGCAGAGAGACTCACTTCAGTGGAGAATGTGAGTAATAAAGAGTTAATGTGGTCTGAATCAAATCCTCTGGTTCCAAACAACCAGGAGATTCTTGTGTTCATTATGTGGAGATGTTTCCAGCACACACCCTGTGCAGAAACTCCCAGAACTGCATGACACACGCTGAGCCGAGCATCACGAGCGCCCATTCAGTGAAGGTGTGCTGAACTCTGTAATTCCCTGCGTGGCCTTTCGATGGCGCCATCGCCCGCACTGCCGGGCTCAAAGTGGCAGATGAGTCAGAGAAGGATCAGCAGAATGGAACTCCTTCTCTTCTAGCAAGAACTGCCAGTGTGACTAAACCAGCTTTATTAACCACACACACAAAGCTCAGAATGATCCGGCGGTGCACACGAGAACTTTAATCCCTGGTGCTCGTCGTTCTAACAGTGTATCTCCACCCACGTGCTGCCTCCACAAATAGCTCCGTGTCCAAACATGCAGAAACAGTCACTGGAGGATAGAATCATTGTGAAATGTGCTTTTAGAAATGAGCTCCACAGTCAGGACACGGTGGTGGGCGGAGACTGAGGAGCGCACTATCATCCCTGAGCATTTATAGGTTTGTGCATCACTGGGAGACTTGAGGACTTGGAACAGCCCAAACCTGCGTTGTGTTCTTCCTACGTCACAGTGAGAGTTTGTAAAGACGACCGTCGGGACAGAAGAGAATCAAGTCGGGAAGTACTTTAACTCAGGGGATGTTTTTTAAAATACTATATTACAGTACTTCTTAATATTTCCTAAAAGCAATGGTACACATGTTAAAACACATTTGGACTGGTACCATCGCAGTGGAGCAAAGTTCCTTCCCACACATGAAAATGATATATATTTAATCAACCCTCTGCCACGGTGCAACCACCAGGATGGTCTAAAGACGACATGGTCAGAGGAACAAACCCCAGAGGTATTATTAACAAGAGCTTGAGGGTTTCCAGATGTGGACTTTGCTGCAGGGCAGCGGGCCGCCTGCAGGGCGGCGGACCGTCTGCAGGGCGGCGGGCCGTCTGCAGGGCGGCGGGCCGTCTGCAGGGCGGCGGGCCGTCTGCAGGGCGGCGGGCCGTCTGCAGGGCGGCGGGCCGTCTGCAGGGCGGCGGACCGTCTGCAGGGCGGCGGACCGTCTGCAGGGCAGCGGACCGTCTGCAGGGCAGCGGACCGTCTGCAGGGGAACAGGGAACAACCTCTGCTGGAGAGACTCAGGGCTCTGAGATCAAACTTCTGATGTCATTAAACATATTGAATTTGGTCTACAGATTTTAAATCAGACTGATTCAGGACATCTTCATGGAGCTCAGCTTGTGGTCGGTCATGGGAACATCTCTGAATGTTGTGTTGCTGTCGGTGTGCAAGTCCAAACCTTACGCAACATAATGTTGTGACTCCAGTTTGTCTGATTCAGATAATATTACACTACAACGCACTAACACACACATACATTATTTATATATATAAATATATACACACACCCAGTCCTCCACAGGGGGCCGGAGCCCAGGCTGCCCACAGCACCACATCCTGGGAGGGGCTGGAAACTCTCCGGAACAAGTGAGAGAGGAGCACACGCACACAGAGACACACACACACACACACACACACACCCTCTAGTGACATCTAAATAACCGTCTTAATCTCTCATGCAAATCTGGGATTTCAGAGGCTGCAGGCAAGAACGGAAGAGACTCCTTCTTCCCTCAATGTTTCCATCCATCTGCTGTGGATACACACAGAAACACACACACACAGACACACACACACACACACACACAGACACACACACACAGACACACTCACAGACACACACACAGACACACACACACACAGACACACACAGACAGACACGCAGAGACACACAGACAGAGACACACACACACACAGACACACACACACACACACACACACACACACACACACACACACACACACACACACACACACACACACACACGCACACACACACACATGCACACACACACACGCACACACACACACACAATTGCACACATACACACGCACGCACACACGCACGCACGCACGCACACACACATGCACACACATGCAGACACACACACACACGCACACACACACACACACACACATGCAGACACACACACACGCACACATGCAGACACACACACACATGCAGACACACACACACACA
>CAAKHC010014752.1:26104-39379 GCA_901007825.1 Macroramphosus scolopax | reverse complement strand
TCATGCTGTGTTTCCTCTAATTCTGACAAATCACGATCATGAGATTTAATCCCTCAACTTCCTGTTCCACAGTGCGTGTGTGTGTGTGTGTGTGTGTGTGTGTTGTTACCTTTGGTACCGGCAAGTGTGTGATGGTGGCTGTTGTCCGGCTGTTGTCCTCGCGCGTCCTCGTCGGTCCTTCCACCTGCACACACACATTCAAGAGTCAGTAAACTCGTTCACTTCCTCTGACCAGGTGAGGAACCATCAGATCAGCTCCTCTGGACCGAGGAGGTCAGATGAGGCTGTTGCTCTGCCTTCAGGAACCTTTGAGCTAAACACACTTTGCATGCTGGGATGCAGATAAGTGACCTGCTGAATCTGAACTCACCACCAGAGGCTTGCGGATGCCGAGATGGACGGTCCCGTCTCTGACAGATTTCAGAACCTCCACAGCCTCAGCGAGAGTGAGCGATACCAACTGGGTCTGATTGACCGACACCAGCTGGTCTCCAGGAAGTAGACCGCCGTGACGCTCCGCCGAACCGCCGGGAACCAGAGAACGTATCACCATCACACAGCGACCAGCATCGAGTGGGTCCTGGAGAGAAGAACCAGCCACATCAAGATCAATCAGTTAACAGACTGAACAGCTGCACTGCGGCGCTCTTCATCCTTCATGTGGACGCTGACGTGTTCCTAGAAATGAGGAAAATATAAATCGACCTCCCGGTGATGTCACAGCTAAACATGTCTAACACCTGCAAGGTTCAACTGTGCTCCAAATGTTTATTCTGGGACTGCAGATGAAACAATGACAAGTTCACCATCAGTGTCCACTAGTTACATTAGTTCCAACAACTCCAACAGAGTGAGACGTCCGTCTGCTCCGCCACATCCTGTCACTAATTATAAGCTGGACACTCTGAACCAGCATCTTCAGCAGCATCCATAGTTGAAGAATCAGGATGAAACCACCTGGTCCTGATGAAACCACCTGGTCCTGAGGAAACTGCAGTGATGTTTCATATATTTCAAAGGATGTTAAGTAAGAGAGAACGAGTGAAGGAGAACTCTCATCCTCAGAATGAGGACGACGCAGCAGAAACAGGCAGGGGGAGACAGAGACCAGACAAACACACACGCAGACAAACACATGCAGACACGCTTGCACACAGAGACAGACACACACACACACACACAGACAAACGCACAGACAGACAGACAGGCAAACACAGACGCAGACACACACACAAACACAGGCATACACACAGCCATTCACACACACACACAACACACGCAGACACACACATCAAGGCACAGAAACACAAACATACACACAGACACACACACACACACACACACACACACACACAAAGCTTCACTTCTTCATCACCCAGAGTTACAGGAACAAGAGGTCGGAGGTCACAGGACCGAACCAGAGGTCAAAGGTCGTCCAGCCGCCGCAGGTTCATGTGAACCCAAAGTGAAGTTTAAGCACTTTTAGTGACTTTTGTGTCAAACGGGAGTTAAAGATCCTAAAGCTGATCAGTTCCATCAATCACGCCAACAAACTCTAATCAGGTTAAAGAACATTAATTAAAACTACATTTCTGGGAAGTAAAAAAATTTAATATATTTGTTTCAGTTAATTTAAAACGGATTATTAATGGTTAATTAAAGGATAATACATTATTATTAATGATTATGTCATTACTTTGACCTGTTTTCATCAAGATGGGTTCTATTACTATCAAACAGCTCTGCAGCACAGGAATCAAGTTATCACCATCTGATCATCGTCACTCATCTGCACAACCAGTTCCAACTGGTAGATCCTGTGAGGTCCTGCTAACAAACGCTGGCAAGGACAGAAGGTCCATTGATGGAGGTCAAGTAATGAGACAACGACCAGCGTGTGGAAGTCAAACGATACGCGAGTGATGAAAAACCAACTTCTCAAAGGAAACATCTGGAAACAGGAACCACTAGGAGTCCAGAACCGACTGGGACAGACGGAACCCAGACGGAACCCAGACGGAACCCAGACGTCCAAACAAAAGGAACACAGACGGAAACACAGTGGGATCTACGATCACTTCAGGACACACTGGGTGTTTGCAGGGTTCCTCTTCAGTGTTTCGGACACAGTGATGATGCTTCACTTCATCAGAGCTTCTTTGAGAAGAACGTCCTTCAACTGTCTGCAGACGTGCTGCAGCTGATCGGAGTCTTTAAGTAACTAGAAGAATATCTACCGAACACTAATTCATGACATCAGTTTAGTTGTGGATCAATAAAATCTCTTCTGAGGATACAAACGTGAGGGGAGCTTCAGTGGCTTCGGGGTTTGTGAGATATATTTTGTCTTTAGAATAGAATCTGTTAGTTAATGGTGAAATGAAAGCTGGAGAAGTTTCGCTGGAGTTTGGAAGGTCCACAGTCTCCAAAGTAACCAGGAGGACGGATTCCAAACACCTCAGAGACTCAAACCAACTTACAAACTCTCTCTTGGTTCAAGCGGATGTACATTTTGTGAATTCCCCCGTGTTGAACCCTGGGCATCGCCGGCGCTGCAGTACGAGCTACTGTGCCAAGTTTCATGCTGCCAGAACAAAGCGGCGCCTTATTTTTAGACGGAACAACATGGCTACAGGTGGCGAGGAGTCAGAACTCAAGTCCTCCACTCCTACAAGATCCTCCGGAAAAAGAAAGGCCTCCGCTGTCAGAGAGTGGAGATATCAGAAACGTAGGAGAAAGTGTGAGAGGGAAAGAAAGAAATTAAAAATGGACTTTGCCAAAAGTAGTGAAATGTTTCCACACTTGGCTTTTTTTGGGGGAATGTAGGTTGCAGGTTGTCGACTCTTCTTCAGACCTTCATGATGTCAGTCAGAGTGAAACTCTCGGATTTACAACTGAAGTCAACTCAGTATTTTTAGGCGAATTCATATTATTTCTATTCCAGAGGAAGTCGGGACCTTTCACGGCCTCTGAACTTTCATACTTCTTCTACTTGCCATAATGAAACTAAATGTGCGTACTTTCAATCTGTTTCCTCTTAAAACATGATGACGTCTCCACGCACACACATCACAGGGGAAGAACCTGACTGGTCTGCACGGGTCTGACCTCGACCAACGCCCAGCATCGGCGGGATGAACCGGGGCAGAACCAGCAGACTGTCGGACCTCTCTGCTGAACTCTGAAGTTCATATTGGACCCATTCAGGTGTAAAACAGCGTTCATGTGAGGACCTGGACGTCTCTCTTTCCTCTGACATGAAGCCGGAGGTCTGAAACACCGTCAAGGTGTCCAACCATCAACCTGAGTCCCGACAGACACATCAGCTCTTCTCTTATTGCCTGCGTCCATCTTTCACTCCTCTGACAACCTGAGAGCCAGTGACAGGAAACACTTTGGCAGGGACCGGCGCGCCCTTGAGCGACAGATAAAGAGGAAGGACGGGGAGACGATGTGGTGCCGGTGTTTCCAGTGAGACCAGAAGTTGGTCCAGACTTGGGGGGGATGATCACCTGCTGCTGGAAGCCCAAAAAATAAATCAACAACATGCTCAGTCTGCTGCCACGACACCATGCTGACCTCTGGGACACCTCATGATCCTCCTGCAGGGGAGGTCAAAGGTCACTTCTTGGGTAGAAAAGCTCCCAGGACGATGGACAAACACATGTTTCTTATTATTGATCATCTGTTCAGAAAGTGTTCACTGGGTCTGACAGCGATGTATCACCAGGTGAATCCCTCTAGTAACCTGTAAGAGGTCGCCTGTGGTCTTCATCCACAGTTTATCCGTCACATCCACAACTGGCTCAGTGAGCGTCCAGTAACAGAGGTCATGTGATGACGTCAGTGAGTCAGCTGTGTGACGCTGTGCTGAACAACATGTGCACTGTAACATGAACACACACAAGCAGCCTGATGAAGATGATTCGTATCGTGCAGGACACCAACATGTAACGATGCTCATTTACACACATGCAGCCTGCAGCCCCACCCCACCCCCACCCCCACCCCCTCGGGGCAGATCAAACACGGATGTGGACCACCAGAGAGTTAACCTGCAGCTCCATCCACCGGCTCAGCTGGATCTGACTGACAAAAGAGGAGAAGGAGGAGGAGGGAAAGAGGAGGAGGAAAAGAGGTCTTAGAGGTGAAGCAGTGCCTAGAGATAGAGTGCTCAACTAACAGGGGGGAGCGGCAAAACCAAAACCAGAGAAGAAGACAGCTCTGCAGAGACGTTGTCCGGACTTTAGATGCACACACTGGATTATTTTGGGGGGGGGGTTGTATGTTGTATGTTGTATTAAACAACACAACGTTACTGCCTCAGAAGTTAACGGGTTCTTCCTCAGCTGAAGCTCCGCCCCTCCGCACAGGTTCATGTTTGTTAACCAGCTGACAAACAAAAACAAATATATTGCAGACAGTGTTTGGTACCTGGTAATCGAGGATGCTGAAGCCGAGGCCTTTATCTCTCGCCTTGTGCAGCTCCAACACCTGAACGTCTGGAGACCACAGAGCCAACTCCCCTTCATCATCCTCATCTTCCTCATCCTCCATTTCTTCCTCCTCCTGGCTATGTTGCTCCTTGTCCTCTGCAGACGACAGCTGCTCCTGACGGACAGGCGTGTTGATATTCAATCATTATTGGAACCCAACACGACAACTGTCTGAGATGCTTTGTGACACATGAAACATGTTAATTCAATATTTCCTCACGTTCCCTGACTCTAACTAAGAGATCTGATCTCCACAAGACAAACTGATGATCTGAAACGTTAGCAATAGATTGACCAGTCTGTCTCTAACTAGAAGCTAAAGGGAACGTCTCTAACGCCTCCTGCTGTGTGAACTGACCGCAGAGGTCCAGCTCAGGTCATGAGACGTCCTCTTCTTTACCTGTGGGACTCCCTGCTGCTCGTCTCTCAGGCTCGTCTGACTGCAGAGCAACGACGACAGCTTCAGTTCGATCTGACAGGCGACACAGAGTTTTGTAGTCAGAGTTATTCTCTGATCTGATCCAAACATGCTGCTGATGACTTCCTGAGGTTGTTTTACACATGTGGAGCCCCACAGAAGGAGAAAAACACTTCTATCCATTTTATTGTGACGTTGATCTCAGGCAACCGAACGCGTTTCACCTCGTCCACGCTGTGTCCCTCTGGTCGTCCCTCCGGTCGGCCCTCCGGTCGGCCCTCCGGTCGGCCCTCCGGTCGGCCCTCCGGTCGGCCCTCCGGTCGGACCAGTCCTACTTGCTCTTCAGGTTCGGACACTGGTTCTGGTTCTGGTTCCAGGTCAGAGGTCGGGCGTCGGCAGCAGACCAGGGTGAACGGAGGAGGCACCTCCTTCAGAAAGGACACAGCCTCCCTGCGAGTCTTACCGTACAGCTGAACGTCATTCACCTACACGCACAATGAGAAATGATTTGAAAGCGGAGAAACGTTACGTCACAGTTACGAATGTATTGGTTACTTTATATAATACACACTCACAACCTTGATGACACCCAGTCGAAGCTGCGGTACCTTCTACTGACTATACGCATGAGTGTGTGTTCATGTGTTCACCTCCAGCAGTTCGTCCTCCGGTCTCAAGGCTCCGTGTTGGTCCGCGGGGCCTCCAGGGGCCACGGAGGAGATGTAGTGGTGACCGTCAAACGAGTCCAACTCCACTCCGAAACGCAGCGTGTGAATGGGCAGCAGCTGACCACGACAGTGCAGAACATCAGGAGGAGGACGAGAACAGTTGTGATCGATTGTCATCATTGGAGAACAGTGTCACATGATCACGTTAACTGTCACCACTCTGCTCCCACACGTCTGGAGTGATTCTCACCTTGGAGGATTTCTGCAGTTTAGCATCGTCTTCAATCACAGGATCCAAATTCACAACCTGACAAGACAAGACAAGACAAGACAAGACAAGACAAGACAAGACAAGACAAGACAAGCCAAGACAAGACAAGACAAGACAAGACAAGACAAGCCAAGACAAGACAAGACAAGACACACACGTTTACATGTAAATCAATGACAGTTCATGTCCTTCAAATAAGTCCCACATCTCCTGGTAGTGTTTTTGTGCTGTGACGTCTCACCAGGACTTGGTACTGTGAACCAAGAGACTGCTCCCATTTGGCCCTCAGTTCTGCATCTGTAGACACAAACACACAAACACACACACACACACACACACACACACACACACACAGGTTGTGATGGCTGGTCATCATTACACATGATATTTATTTGCATTTATCAAAGACACAACTTCTTGTCAGCCTCAACTTTGAGGTTTTAATCACTATAATGTTGACTAACAGCATTGGGCGCCGCTCGTACTGATGAACCTCACAGAGAGTGATGAGATGCTGATGGATCTATGAATGCTCCACATTGTTCACCAGCTAGAAGCTAACTGTGTCTGCAGCCTGACCACAGAGGTACCGTTCGGCAGGCCAGCACCAGAGTCTTTAACATGATGTATGCAGGGAGTGAAGTGATCGGACGAAGGGAGAGAGCAGAGCTGGCTGTGCATGATCAGCCTGAGTAATCCCATACTGGGACTGCAGCGGAGCACCAGGAGAACCTGGACTGTGGCGCTGCCGCAGTCTGCACAACATAACTTCTTCTCTTCTGCACACTGATGCTCTCCTAACTCGTATTCACTGGCTGCAAGCAAAGGCTAAATGATCAAACAGTAAAGTGTAAAATAAGCAACAACAGCTATGCAGCCTGTTCACGTGGACGCACGCACGCACCTGAGAAACTAAGAACACGTCCATGTTGTCACAAACCTCCTCACATGTTCAGGTATTTTGCAGCAGGTCTGTTAAAGCTCTGATTACATTAGCATTGCTAACCCCGGCCTTCCCAGCGCAATTAATCTGCAGCGTTTGGCTGAATAAACAGAGTAATACATCGCCGCCAGGCTGTCAGACAGCTCGGACATTTTACATCTGTTAGGCGAGAGCGGGCAGGCGGTGTGCTAAGTGTTAGCGTGGCGTTTTGGCCACTTAGCAAAGCTAATGAGGAATAAAAACAGAGGAAATAATTCACAGACGAGCTGCTGGTCCTGCAGAGAGAGCTTTCAGGGAGGAGGCTGCATGAAGACGTCTCCGTCCACCAGCCCTGAAGATAAACTGAACCAGTGAAGATACATGTTGTATCAGTGATAGAAAGAAACAGCCTGTCATTGCTGGAGTCTAACGTCAACTGTGATTAGATCACTCAGAACGCACTTTAATGACAAGTCTGAACATTATACTACAGGTAGAGCTGGACGGCGAGTAGCCATGGTTACAGAGAGACAGTGTGTGTGTGTGTGTGTGTGTGTGTCTGTGAGCTGACCTCTGGTTGGCCGCGTTGTGTCCGAGTACGTTTGCCCGAAGTTCGGTGTCGCGGAGACGAATGAGTGAGTCTTGACGTCCAATGACCTCCGCAACGACACCCGTGACGACTCTCTTTCCACTAATGCGCACACACACACACACACACACACACACACACACACAAGCACAAACACATGCACGCATACACATTAAACAGTCATAAGAGTTTTAATGGTAACTGAAATAAGAAAAATAAGAAAAATGAACAGTTTGGATCGCTTGTCTTTCTACAGTCTCGACCCGTTCGGTGCTCGTAGACGCACCGAGTGCTCTGACCTTTGACCTCCTTCCCGATCGATAACACCGGTTATCTAATACGTTCAGGTTTATTTTCACGTCAGTCTCGTCACAAGTGTGTCGCTAAGAGAGCCAGAACCCAAGAAGGATGAACGCTGCTGGTTTCCAGTTCTCAGTAATGAAATAAAAGACGTCTGGAGCAGATAAGAGCTCTGCACTCCTCTTTTTACAAAAATAAATCACTCGTTTCTCCCGGGCCGGGGGGTCGACCAGCGCAGGACAAAAAAATGACCCTGAAGCCAGGGAATTCATCTCTCTGGACGCTGGAGGAGAGTTTGGGGAAATTACACCGAGTTGTAAACAAATTTGTCATCTTAATCTGGACGACAGGAAATAGAAGAAGAAGCTGTGATAAGTTGAACTTCCCCTCGAAGGAGCAGATTGTTCCTGGAATAACAAACATGAAGTCAAACATGTGACTGGTGTCGCAGAGAACTCGTCCTGATGATCTGTGTTCCCTTTAACCTCTACAAGTCTGATGGATGACGACTGACAGGTCTGCATCGTTTTACATCGTCATGGTAACAGAAAAGTGTCTAAATGAAGAATTTCTGTTTCTGACAGCTGCACTGATGGACACATCAACTATTGATCATTGAACTGTTGGTTGGACAAACTGGAGACGTCCCTTCATGTCCGTCTACCTTTGTCCAGCGATCTCTCCAGGACTCTGGTTCTCTTCCTGACCACCGTCAGAACTACAGTCTGACCCGTCTGCTTCATCACCTCCAGCACCTCCTGATTGGTCCGACCGTGAAGACTGACGCCGTCCAGCTGCAGACGGATTGAGACAGCCGGAAAGCAGAGACGGTCAGGTTGAGACAGACGGACACAGAGAAAAGTTTGAATCCAGATGATGAATCAAAGATAAATAAAGATTCTGTGAAAATCCGTTTAGGTTCATTAATATTTGGATCTTACGCCGATCAGGCGGTCGTGGACCCGTATGTTCCCGCTGTGATCTGCGGCGCTGCCGGGAACCACGTGTTTAACAAACACACCCACTGCGTCTGAGCAGGGCGAGAGACAGACGGAGAGAGAGAGAGAGAGAGAGAGTTATGGGACATTGAACAGGACGGCAGCTCGGAGGTCCTGCAGGTTGTTTCCTGTCCGTCCTCTGCAGGTCGTTCTCAGATTCTTCATGTTCACGTGTGTTTGCTTCGTGTCTCTCCTACCCTGGCTGGTCAGCGCGTTGTAGCCGATGATGGAGATACCGAGACTCTGGCCGTCCTTCTTGGTCAGGGGAACCTCGTGGATCTCGTATCCCTCCAGGTTGGGCTGAAACACACAAACGGAGTCCGTATGTTTTGGTTTAGGCCCCGCCTCCATTGCCAGCATCGCATAAACCACAGAGAGGAAACACGGTAACATCTTCTCTAGCAAGGACACGCCAGAGTTCTTCTCTCTGCTGCTCACCGTCTTGCTAGCCCGGCGATGGGGAGGCTGGTCAGGAGGTCGGGGGGGCAGGGTGGACACAGGGGCAGAGTCTGGCGGCGGCGGGGGAGGCGGGGCAGCCGACCTCTGACCCCAGGGGTCCCGTGCAATCAGCATGGTCACATGATTTCCACACGCTTGCAGCACCTTGACGACCTGGTCACTGGTGAGGCCACTGGTGGGCGTCGCCCCAATGCGAAGGATCTGGTCACCTGTGCGTAGACGCCCATCCTGATTGGAGGAAGAATCAGGTGCATCAGAAGAGTCTTAACTCCTCTGAGGAAATACGCTTTTAACATCTTGCAGCCACCCTACTTACCTTGTCCGCCACGCTGTTCGGGATGAGCGTCCTGACCACCACGCCGGTCGCCTTCCCTCCCACGATGCCAAAGCCTAAACCGGATCCATCGTTCACCAGCTCGATCTCCTCCACGTGACCCCACTGATCCTTCAGGGCAGGATGAAGGACACAACCTTAATTAACAACCAGGTGATGAAGGTTACAAGAACCGAAACATGAGAACGGACTGGTCGGCACAGGGACTGAAGTCTGGAGGCGTCAACATGACAGTGAAGTTGTGACAGTGCTTGACACAGTGGTGATAAATTAACCTGTCCTGGTTATTAATTCTTTAGTAGGTCAAGCCAGTGAAGCTGCAGAACTTCCTCTTGAGTCCCGGCTGAATGAATCTCTTCTCTGGAAGCACAGCAGCAGCCTCTGGTTATCTGTCCTGAGGTGAAAGGTTCTTAAACTCAACCTCAGCAGGTAATTACAGGCTGAGAGTATCTCCTCCTCACTGATACCAGCTGATCAATGAGAGGCTGTTATACACACACGCAGGCACGCACACACACACACACACGCACACGCAGACCTCCACCAAACGTCATGGTAATAAATCATGTTTCTGATATGTTGAACTGAGTTCCTCCGTGGTTCTGGTTAAACTCTTCCAATAATAAATCAGCCAGGTAGTTTCAGTGTCTTCCTGTTGACAGACAGTCAAACCAGAGCCCACAAAAAAACACACTCATTGGCGGGTAATCAACATTCTAAATCCAGCATTAACTACAAACGTTCTTATGGAGTTTTGTTCTCCACACATTTAGACAAAGACCCAACTTTTGACCTCACTTCCTGTCCTCGTCGAGGCAGTTTGAAAGTCCCATCATGTGTTAATCGCTCAATCTTTTGTTTTTATTGTACGTGCTTTAGGTGATTTTAGGATGAGTGTCGTCGTTGAACCGTCCTCATCGGAGGCGGGATGAGGATGTTCACTACGTAGACAATGTCTGACATAATGGCCAACTACAGTTTCCTGTCAGCGTTGTACCGAACCCAGCGGAGACAGAACCTGGTCTCATACGCCAGGACGACATATCAGCTGTGACGCCGGGTCCTGGCTCTGGGGGGCTGGAAGTTAGCCAGGCCAGGCGAACGGCGATAAAACCCCATCCAGAGTTGTGTTTTTATGCCCGCAGCTCCATTAAACATGACCTGGAGAGAAGCGGGACATGAATAAAAGAAGAGCAGGCGGATTGGAGGCCTGGTATGCAGGACATGGCCCAGATCCAACGAGCCAGGAGGAGGAGGAGGAGGGTCACAGGGACAGTGGA
Organism: Macroramphosus scolopax; assembly: GCA_901007825.1. Taxonomy (NCBI): domain Eukaryota; kingdom Metazoa; phylum Chordata; class Actinopteri; order Syngnathiformes; family Centriscidae; genus Macroramphosus; species Macroramphosus scolopax. The sequence goes on along the minus strand of CAAKHC010014752.1, from coordinate 28,644 downwards.
GTTCTGTGTGATAATGACCCGACAATAGAAGAGGGGCAGAATCATTAGAGCTTAGGCCGGGCTGCTCCGCTTCTCTTCTCACTGACACATTTACTCTATCGCTGTCAGACGAGAACGCACACATGACGTCTGTCAGGATGAAACTAAGAAGACTTCCTCAGAGCGACTCGACAACCCGTCTCAGACAACTTCCTTGACAATGTCACTCAAATTATTAATTATTTCTCTAAAGAGGTTTTAATGTCCGTCCAGATCTATTCACAGAAAAAGATTCCCAGAATGCTTAGAAGTTTTGGTTGTGTTTGGCTTCAGGAGACATGCAGAGCTACACAGAACATGGCTGGGGGGAACTGACCCCTGATTTCCTGGTGACATCATCGCGCTGCGGTCCCTCTCTCCCAGCCGCCGCTCTTTGACTCCTTGCATGCTGACATTCATCGATCGATCCTCCCCTCGAACTTAAACACATATTGTCGGGGCGAAGCTGCAAGTGGAGCATTAACTTGATTTCCTATCGGCTTTAAGGTCGGAAAAATCATCCGAGTCAATGTCAGCAGACGTACGGCTCATCATGAACAGGAGGTGTCAGTCTGAGTGAACTCCACTAATGACGGAGGTTGTGAGTGACTGCCAGGATGGTGAGGGGACATGAGGAAGATGATGCTGCAGGCTGAAGATGCCTCAGTGGTTAAAAAAGACCAATGTGTCTCTTAATATTCAAAAATGTTTGGAACCTGAGACGATGGCTGAGTCAAGCTGATAAGGAGGAAGAGACGGAGGAGGAGGAGGAGACGCCAGAACACATCCGGACAGTGAAAACCAACTGAACAAGACGAGCGACTTGTTGGAGAGTTTAGATTCGACCATCAGTCTGTCCTAACGTCTCTCCAGCAGCAGGAGGAACCACCTCGCCAGCGTACCTCAGCGGTTCACTGTCTGGCTCCTGTAAAACTCTAGAGGAAACGTCAGTAAACTGGTTGGAATGTTTGTTTCCGTGGCGGAGCAGGAAGCAGACACGACCATCCAGAGCAGCGGGCGCAGCTTAAAGAGTTCTACTTTGCTAAATGTGGAATACGATTTAATATTTGAGGTGAATTGACCCATTAATCTGCATCTATCTTCATTACAGGTTCTCTTACCGTGCTGGAGGTGGGCGGTGATGATGCGTTCGATTGGCGTTCTCTAGCCACCACCAGCTCCACTGTCTCTCCAGGCTGCTGTAGCAGGGTGAGGGCCTGCTGCTGGCTGATCACCGGCTCCAGAGGGCAGCCGTTTATCACCAGGATCTGATCCCTCTCCTGGAGACAGCCGTCCCTGCAGCCACAGACACACCAGGATCAGGACCTTCATGTCCTTCAGCATTTGGATTTTATATTTAATCTGTGAAATGGAGCTTTTAACTCAGGAGTCACAACTTATGTCTAATTGATTTGTTTACGTATCGACAGCAGCCGTGTCACAGATACTTTTGGAGTGACAGCTGAGACTGACCCCCCCTGCACCACGTGACCGAGCATGTTGTGTAACAATCGTTATTCAGCAGGCTGCGTCCAGCTCATGTAGCTGCAGAGATGAACGGCAGCTCCGGACGTCTGCCGACATCACACACTGTTGGTTAGCTTGAAGCATTCACAGACGCAGTGACGTCCCCGACATCAGCGACGTTCCCTTTTAATGTGAAGGTGAGTCAGCGAACCTGTGGGCGACACCTCCAGGCTGGATCTGTTTGATGAAGACGCCGTGACTGCTGCTTCCTGCAGCATTCAGTCCGACCACACTGAAGCCCAGACCGCCGGACAGCGGGCGAGTCAGACTGACCAGCTCCGTGTGACGGCCCTGCACGCACACACACGCACACACGTTGATATTCATGCACTGCTACGTGTGCTTCTGTGTATGTGTTGTGGCCCCACCCACCTTCGCAGCGGAGAGAATCCATTTCTGGAGCGGGTCAGATAAGAGCGGGGGCTGATGGATGGGTGGAGTCGAGCCGTTGGGCAGAATGGACGAGGAGGCGGACAGGGCGGGTGGCGCCGAGCTGCTGGCGGGATCAACGGCGCTCATAATCAGCTGACCCTTTTTAGAAAAACTGAAGTCACTGCGGGCGTCAGGCGGCCTGCTGCTCAACTAAAGAGAGATGGAGGAAGATGAGGAAGTGGAGGAGGAGCAGGACAAGAAGGAGGAAGAGGAAGAAGAGGAGGAGGTGAAGGAAGAGGAAGAGGACAAGAAGAGGAGGAGGTCATACATGTTGCAGAGCTGGTAAAAACCTTGTTACACATATTTATTTGGATGAACACTGGATGAACAGAATGCAGGTTTATGTGATGGACGTCACAATGTGGTGGCGACCGCCCCTCTGCCTCGAGCAGTTAACCACTGAGCACGACGGATCTGCGAACACGTTGAAGAATCAGCAACGTGTTTGAGATGAGGAGCTGCTCACCATCTGAACAGAGGATCAGACGTGTCCGCACGCTCTCATGCCACTACGTTTATAATACCCAACATCGTCAATTCATCTATTAATTAGACCTTCGCTG
>CAAKHC010014752.1:0-26084 GCA_901007825.1 Macroramphosus scolopax | reverse complement strand
ACGACGGATCTGCGAACACGTTGAAGAATCAGCAACCTGTTTGAGATGAGGAGCTGCTCACCATCTGAACAGAGGATCAGACGTGTCCGCACGCTCTCATGCCACTACGTTTATAATACCCAACATCACCACTACCGGTGCAGTGCCCAATCTGTCAATCAAGTGTGCTGTACATTTTGTCAATAATAATAAAACGCAAGACCAGGCATGAGTCACATACGGCTCCTACAACCGTGACATCACATTCGGATGAGGGCAGGTAGCTGCTGTTGTCTGATCTGAGCAGGTCGAGGCCACAAGCGCAGAGCCAGTGCAGGAACAACTGTCACCAGGTTGAACAAGCAAGAAACAACTGATTAAAAGAGATGAAATGGACAGACAGAAACGAGATGAAGAGGCGCCCTCATATGCAAGGACGTTGTCGACAAATACGAAAGACATGGGGGAACAAATAATGAAGCGGAGAGGCCGGGAGTGAGGGGGGGAGGAGAGAGGAAGAAAGAAATCAATAGATTCCTCTGCAGGCTCTCTGCCTCTGAACAGGTAATGTATTAATGACCTTTACACTCACATTGTGGAAACTTATCAGTCTGCAGCTTATTTAGGCCGGGCTGACGGAGCAGGATCCCGAGCCATTTCATCAATACCACCTCGACAAGGCCGTTACTCAAAGCGAGACACTAGATATTAAAGCTTGATAGATCCGCAGCGAGCACAGAGAGGGAGGGAAATAAAGAAGGAGAGGGAAGCTTCATATGGCGACACGTTCATAGACTCAGTTGTGACCTTCGCAGCACTTAGAATATGAAGCCCGGCGTCGCTTATTGCCATTATCTTAATTTGGCCTGCAGATTGTTTATTGTCGGGGCTCGGCGTCAGAGCGAGCAGCAGCTGAATACAGATGGAGGCGCAGAGGCTGATTCAACGTCAGAGCTCTGCATGGCTGACAGGTCGGAGGGCGGGACAGCAGGCGGCGGCGTACCGATCCCTGACAGGATGTTGACACCTGGGCGGAGACACACCTGTCAGATCACTGCAGTGGTCTGATGGGAAATAGTCTTCAGGTGTTAGAGACACACAGATAAATGATGAGAAAGACCCACACAATGAACTACTGTGCAGTTTTTATCCCAAAACAGGATCCAGCTGCTTAATCCGCAATCTGGAAGATTCCTGAGCTGGATCTCTGGGAGGTCCTGTTTAACAGGCGTGGTGGTTCTACAAGCTACAGGTGTGTCCCACCTGGTGGCGGAGCTGTCTGATGGAGTGCTACAGGTGTGTCCCACCTGGGGATGGAGCTGTCTGATGGAGAGCTACAGGTGTGTCTCACCTGGTAGCAGAGCTGTCTGATGGAGTGCTACAGGTGTGGTAGCGGAGCTGTCTGATGGAGTGCTACATGCTACAGGTGTGTCCCACCTGGGGATGGAGCTGTCTGATGGAGTGCTACATGCTACAGGTGTGTCCCACCTGGGGGCGGAGCTGTCTGATGGAGTGCTACATGCTACAGGTGTGTCCCACCTGGGGATGGAGCTGTCTGATGGAGTGCTACAGGCTACAGGTGTGTCTCACCTGGTGGCGGAGCTGTCTGATGGAGTTCTGCAGGGTCAGGATGTGATTGAACAGTGGACTCTGCAGGGTCTCCCTCAGGTTCCCCAGCGCGTCGCTGTGGGTCCACTCCTCCCTCTGGACCAGTTTGGCCTGCAAGCGCTCCAGAGCTCCCAGTACCTGCTGGCGCTCTGCTGAGGACACTGAGGCCACACAAGAAGTGTCCATATGTCAACACTGTATGTACATGCAGTATAATCCAACAGCCCGGCAATGAATCGTCTATCAGGATAAGAATTAGTTTATATTGAACCTGAGAAGTGCATTTATTTTAAAAGCCATCTGCCGTACTGTACTGTGAGGTGTTCCTAATATTCTGTCCACCCAGTGGTTATGTACAAGGGTGTACAAAATAAAAATAAATCATCTCTTAAACATATTCAACAATAATCATACACTGTGAACCTCATAACAGGAGGATTACTTCAGGTCTGTTGGATTATACTGGCTGCGTTGGATCCAGGTATACCTAATAAACTGGCCAGTGAGTGAGTGAATAAACAGCTGACTTTACCTTCTGGCACATTTTCAAACATTGTCGTTGGTCTGTCTGTTGTTCCGGATCAAACTGAGAAGAGAAGAACGTAAAACATCATCTACTAACAGCTGATAAACCTCAGATTCCAGATTATTAATTCCATCAGTAGCTGCTCGGCTGCGGTTTGTCTTCAGAGCAGTGATGTCACTCCTGTTACAGCTTCTCAATTGTTCTTTTAAAAGGATAATTTGGCTATTTTTCCTTCCTGAGTTGTTAATAAAAAAAAACAACCTTAAGATACTGAGGAGTTAAAAACTAAGTTGCAGTGGACTTAAGAACAACGTCATTCTCCTGATATTTGATGGCAGCAGACAGTCTGTCACTACTTTGACAATAACTTTCTATTCTAAAGAGAGAAGAGCCACAAGATGAATCCAGAAACATCAGGTAGATCAAATGATTCGTTTCCCAACTGTCAGTCAATCAGTTAGCTTAACATTTAGCATCGGTTGTTTATCAACTCAAAAACAGACAAACCAACAAGTCGAGCACGAAGTGAAAATCTCCTCTGCGGACAGAAACCTGTGACTGTGTGCGGCCAGCTCACCTGTACGCGCACCTGAGAGACCAGGAAGTGAAACTGGATGGGCGGAACTGTAAACTGATTTCATGATGAAACGCAAACACAACTTGTGTTGTAACTTCATAAAAAAGGGACGGCGGTGACGCGTTTCGATGAGTTCGGTCCCCGGCGGCAGGTTCAGACTGGCAACAGGTGCATCGAACTATAACAGAAGGAAACACCTCCACGACGGGTGAAAACTCTCATTAAAACACATGAAACTCCACTACAGCGTGTATTTATAAGCGTCCAAATGTGTTGAAACATCATGAGACAACTTGTCCTCCCGCAGCTGCACAAACTTTACAGCAACAGTCGCATGTAGCAACATGCTAACTGATGTTTCACTTCACAAAGCGATTTTAAAGTCTCGTTCCGCCGCTTTGCAGACGGACAGACAGTCGGACACACTGTCCGACTCTCGCTGCTGACGTCAGTCAACACAGAAACATTTTAGAGGATCTGAACTGGTGAAAAACTCACATGAACTGGACCCAGTTTGTGTCGCTTTAACGCTGCGTTCGGACGCTGTGGGAAATATTAACTACCACCACTGAATGTTGATTTGTTAGGTGCGTTCAGGTGCTGTCAGTAATAACAAAGTGTCATAGGTATGAAGAGGACCCTCTGGGAGATGGAACTAAACTTTATTTAGTCTGTTCTGTGAGGAGAACTTCACACTCTTATGTAATGTGCATTTTTCGACAACCTTGGAAATCTTCCCTTTCCATCAATAAAGAGTTCAGCAATCAGCAATTCCATTTTTAGAATGTTTATTCCATGACATAATAAAACTAATCCAAAATCAAACCCATACATTTATGAATAAAATAATAAATGTATGCATGAATGAAGGAATCGATATCGATCTATGTTTTTCTATCAGAATGCATAAATTTACATTTTAAATGTGAGAAAAAATAGAAAATAAAATGTACACAATGTGTAACTGAACATTGAACCAGTGTGAAAAAAATGATAGAAATCCATATATTTAAAATCGTTTATGGAAAGATTTATTTTGTTTTAGCATAGTGGACCAAATGTTTTGATCCCTTGCAGAGTTACAAGGTGCGTTTGGATTCATGACTTCATACATACTTCATACGAGTCCATTTTAAATAATCCGATAAAAATAACGTTCTTACAGTACATTAACAATACATTAATCATGAATACGTTCATAATGTATTGCCTGTTATCATTTAATTGCCTTTATATATTGGAATTATTTGTTTAAATGCCGTTTTTTTGCATCAACGTTCTGGTACAGTTTTTCCGGCAGACTGGAAGGCAGCATGCGGTGACGTCACAGAATCAGACATGGCGTCCTCCCGGAGACGGCTGGTTTGTTTACGCTCCGCGATTTTGAGCTCCTTGTTTTACTGTATATATTCGCATTTCAAGGTCGTTCTGGCAGAGGATGTGGACAGCTGTGACACTTTGAGACTCGGACAATATCCTTTAAATCTGTTTTACTCATTTATTTACGTGTAGAGGAATAAATGATCCCGAGGCTGTCGGCTAGCTGCATCAGTGGCGTTAGCTAAGATGTTAAATATTATTGGAATCTTGTTATATGTGGACTCAACTATCAGATAATCTGATCTTAAATATTGAAACCGTCACATGTTGCAGTTATGAATAACAAAGTATGAGAGGTTTTATTTTGTAGTAGGATAAGAGACGGATAATCTTAATGAATCGATAGCTGGTAATCAGAGATTATCAGAGGATAACGTTCTTCTGATTTCCAACAGTTTATATATTTACTGTTATTCAAACATGTGATACATATATGACATATTTGTGTTTCTGGATTCAAGGCTCCTGTTAAGTTTCTCGTGTTGTGTTCATGGAGAATCCGTCAGTTGTAACTCCTTAACTCGGCTCATGTTTCTCTGTAAAGATCCAAAGATCGATGAGGCCACCCAGGAGCCGGAGAACTGCAGGGACATGACGGCCTGGGGTGAGTCATTCTGTTCATGTCCTACATCTCAGCTGAGACTGGAACCAGGAGGGGGGCAGATTTCCTGACAGCTTTAGGGGGGGAACCACAAGAGTTACTAATTTTATTTTCTGTAGGGGGCATCAATAATATGTGATATAGAACAGATCTTTTTAAACTTACAGAGACACAACAATTGAACATTTATATCCTCCCATCAATCACTGTCCTTGAAGTATTTGAGTCTTCTTTCACGGCAGCGTTTAGTCACATCTAGGCTGGCCTAGTTGACTTTAAATCATTTTACTTCATTAGTGGTCAACCTCCTGTTGTTAGTGATGACCTTTGACCTCCATGTTTGATATTTGACTGAATATCTTCTTCTGATGAACTGACTGCTGATCAGAGTAAGATGGCTTCAGTCCTCCACCTCATAATAACACGTGTACGTGTGCCTGTGTGTGTGCGCATGTGTGTGTGTGTGTGCGCGCATGTGTGTGTGTGCATGCGTGTGCATGCGTGCGCATGTGTGTGTGTGTGTGTGTGTGTCTGTTTGTGTGTGTGCCTAGTGGAGTGCTGCCCAGCTCCAAACATCAGCTGTCGGCTCTCAAACGGGACAGAGTTCAGGTTCAGCGGGGATGAGGTGGGCTTCAACAAAACCATCCCCTGCAGGAATGTGTGAGTGCTCAGAACACACGCACAAAGAACATTGACGATCATTTGAAGTGTGTTTCTGCTACAGTCTGATGGATGTTTCTGGTCTTGATAATCCTCTGCTTCCTCTCAGGAGCGGTTATTCCTACAAGGTAGCGGTGGCGTTGTCTCTGTTCCTTGGCTGGCTGGGAGCCGACCGCTTCTACCTGGGATACCCTGCTCTAGGTACACATACCTCTCTTTGTGAGGACATTCATTGACAAAATGCATTAAAACCAACATCAGGAGTCTCCGTAAGGTATTGAACAGCGTCAGTGCTCCTTGTTCTAGGTCCTATAAGAACTTTACTGGGGGGGACAAACAGCAGAGGAGAGAGATGTCTCCCATAATTCCACTGGGTGGACATCTGATTCTCTTCCTCTCCATGGAGTCGCTCAGTAACCTCGCTGCTCTGTGTGGAAACATCTGCATTCACTATGTTTCTACTCTCATGTGTTCAGGTTTGTTCTTCAAGTCTTCACACTGAGGTGTTTTTGGTTTAAATGAGATGGAAGAATGTCCAAAACAAATATAGATATCAAGCCTGTGTTTATTGATAAAGGCCAGTATCACATTTACAATCCTACAACATCCTCCATCATTAAACCCTCGACTTGCATGTTAATGATAAATGAAGTGGATGAGTGCACATTGTTCTGGTCATGAAAGTAGTTTTCACTGCCAGGCCGCTTGTATTAGTTAGCATTAGCTTAGCGTCTGTGGTTCTTCCTCCTCGAGCTCAACGCTCAGGAAGTGCGACTGTCCCGATGCAAATGGGCGGCTTTGACCTTCAGCTGCTTCTACAATTAGTGGCCGTCCAGGCTGAAATGGAAATGAATGAAGCTTTGTTTGCTGCTCATCTGCACACAACAGCAACAACCCGAAAAATAACAGTTATGATTTCCACAACAAGGACGAGTTATAATCAGCAGGCTGAGCGCTCGGCCTTCTTTAACGAGACACCTGCAGTGAGACAAAGGCTGAAAGGCTGCACGTGTGTGTGTGTGTGTGTGTGTGTGTGTGTGTGTGTGTGTGTGTGTGTGTGTTTGTCTGCATGTGTGTTTGAGTGTGGCTGGGTGTATGTGTGTGTGACTGCGTATGTGTGGCTGCACGTCCGTGTGTGGCTGTGTGGGGGGGGTAGTGTGTGTGTGGGGGGCTGCATGTGTGTGACTGTGTGTGTGTGTTGGGTCTCTGGATGGGGGACAGCTGTACGGATGAACACCTGGCCTGACTTGGCACAGGTTGGCCCGGGCCGAGCCAAGTCAGATGTATTTCTGAAAAATTCATCGTCCATGCGGGACTGTTAATGAGCTCCTCAGAACAAACAGAAACAAGTAGATAATAAGATTTAAGTGTGTAAAGTCCTCCGAGCCTCCTCCACGGTGAGTCATGTAGTTCATTCTATCAGACACAAACATGTGTCTAGTCACATCACAGATATTAAAACAACATCATCAGTTTTCATCACGACCACCACGTGAACAAACAACATCGTGACCATCTCTTTCTTCTCATGAACCTTTTCTATAAACATTGAGTTTGAGTCTCGGACCCACAACACGCTCAATCACACTGTGTGGCGCTGAGGATATCAGATTGGATCACATCTGTATTTAATGTTGTGTCCCCATCACGCAGGACTGCTGAAGTTCTGCACGGTTGGTTTCTGTGGAATCGGCACGCTGATCGACTTCATTTTGATCGCCATGCAGGTGAGTCACGGACTCAATCACGTTCTAAACAAACGCACCAGAGTTCTGTCATCGGGTCTGATTTCTGTCTGATCCTGTAAATGAATTACTTAACACCAATAATTGATATCTGTTAAATTAAATCTGTTACAGCTTCATGTTGCTGCTTTAACAGACAATAACTAAACTGCATTGTACATTTCTGTTTTTAATACATTTGCAAGGTAAACACATTGTTTGGTAAAGTGGATCAAGCTGTATTCCAGATGCACTGCAGCTCTGCTCTGAAGGAGAGTGTCTCTCCTGATGACGTCCACATTAAATGAGAAAAGATGTTGTACCCCTGGAAAGATCACTAGAAGTTTGATATCGTGTCCAGCTGAAACACTGAGCATCATCATCATCATCATCAGCTGATTCGCAAGTCAGCTGTATGTTGATTCCTAAAACACACACACACACACATAGGTTCTTGTTTCACGTCTTTAAAAATTACACGTTCCTTGTTTCCTGAAGGATCCATTTCAGCGTCGCACGCGGCTGCAGAGCCTCATATTTTACCAGCTAACTGACCTGTTGGGGGGCGTGTGATGAATAAACAGGCGTCAGCTGTCTTCTTATTATTTACGCCCAGCCAACCTGCAGCGGGTTCCTCCCTGAGGTCCTCAGGATGAATGATGTTTCTGGAAGTTTCTAATGGAGTGAGAGAGAGCAGGACACAGACGGATGGAGCGGGGCTTAGCGGAGGTGAAGGCACGAATCACTCCTTCCTCTGGAAGTGTTTTAGATAATAGCGGATGGACATCCATCACGAGAAGTGTGGGGGGGGGACACACAGGGACGGACCATTGGCTGTTCACATAAAAACTAATGCGTAATCATTAATTATAGTTCCATCAAAGCCCTAAAGATCAGATGTTCCACCTTCTCACCTTACAACAAGTAGTTGGGTTTGAAGTCTCACTTGAACCAGAAAACTGTACTTTAATTCTGCCACAGACTCAAAACCACTTTCTTCTTTCACCACCGTTGAATGTCAGAATAACTGCTGAGTCATGAAGTGTATCTAGTTTGTATTCTGTGAAGCACACGCCATCACAGTCCTCCTCCCTGAAGATGATCCCGGTCGGGGTGGAGTATCCCACCCTCCCCTGTAACAAACGTTCCCTCCTGTTGTGTCTCCTGATTCAGATCGTGGGTCCAGCAGACGGATCAAACTACATCGTGGATTATTACGGCGCCCGACTGACCCGTCTGTCCATCACCAACCAGACGTACAGGAAGCCTCACCTGTCCCTGTGAACACACCTGGACACACCCACAAACACTGTAAGTAAACTAAATTGTTTCCATAGACACGTTTGTTTCACCCTTCGATCACAGCTCTGTGACGAGACATCCACAATATATTCAGGCTCTTAGTCTGTATATCTGAGCCTTGACCTTCAGTCAACATATTCACACCGAGCTTAAAGGGCCATTTCATGCAAACTACAGAACGTGTTTCCTCTTCCCTCTAGAAGTCATCCTGTCAGGACGTTTCGGTTTTACTTGTCCACATTTTTAGGTTTCTGGTTTTGAGATGTGTGTAAAGCTTCAGTTAACTTCATTAGTGTGAATCACAGAAAGAAAAGCGATGACAGTGAAGACAGAAACGTCCACTTCAATGACTTTCGTTGTCTCTGTTTCTCTTTAGGTGTAAATATGAAGACGATTCAGCTGATAAATCAACACTCAGCATGATCTTCTCTTTCACTCTGTCGGCGCTCATTTAACTTGCATAACCCTGGAGACAGTTAAAGGAACAGTCAGTGCATCACCCTGGAGACAGTTAAAGGAACAGTCAGTGCATCACCCTGGAGACAGTTAAAGGAACAGTCAGTGCATCACCCCGGAGACAGTTAAAGGAACAGTCAGTGCATCACCCTGGAGACAGTTAAAGGAACAGTCAGTGCATCACCCCGGAGACAGTTAAAGCAACATTCAGTGTGTCAACCTGGAAAATGTCGTGATTTTTCTTTTGTCTTTATGTTATGACATCTTTCCATGAGAGTTGAATTTGTAAATAAAGTTGTTTTTTTTAAATCCAGCTTTGAATGTCGTCATTTAACAGTTTGTTGATTCTGAAGGTTTAATTTGATTCTTTTCATGTTTAATTTGATGTCAGTTCTGATCAAACTGTCGCGCACACAGTGACTTCATCTGTTTCAAGAGTGAGACAGTCGATGAGAAGCCAGAACTTCTTCCTCAGCCTCCTTCTAAAATCATGAACAAGTCCGACGTGAGAGGATGAACAAATTCTACAGGAAAGGATTGTCTGTGTGTGCGTCTGTGTGTGCGTGTGTGTGGTGGGTCTCTTACTTCTCAGGTTAAATCTCTCGTCGTCTTAATATTCCCTTTAACAAGACAGAAAAACAGTTTTTTCGACTTCAGCTGAGTTTTTCACATGAAGTGCTTCCTTTGTTTAATTATTGTTTAGACACAGATACTGTGTGTGTGCGTGCGGCGTGCGGGCGTGCGTGTCTGTGTGTGTTTTCACATGGAGTTAGCAGCCATGTGGCTTTCATTAAAATTCAATTATCATACTGCACCACGCTTCACAGGACACACACAGCAGCACGAGTCCAGAAGAAGGCAGAAACACTGTTTAATAGTTTCAGTGTGTGTGTGTGTGTGTTACACTCCATCTTTACCTTCCGATAACAACTCCGATCATCTTCTCTCAAAGATCTCAGGATCTCACGAGAGACAAACTAGTCAAAGAATCCTGAACAAAATATACTGAACATCAAATGTGGCGTTTGTATGACACTGATCATAACAACCCCAGAACAACGAAATCACATCTAGCCAGTCGTGTTGCTGCACTGATGTGTTCATAATCACGAATGATTCACCAGTGGCGGCGGTGGCAGGAGGGAGCAGGAGACCGACTTCAACACGGGTAGCACAAGTGGGACGGGTGGAATGTTTTATTTATTATTTTGGGCAAAGACATAGTCGAGTATTTTGGACAGGTGTAATTAAACATACGAACATGAACACAACCGTTTGTGTGTTTTATTGCCCTAATTCAAATTCTTTGTTTATACAATTTAAAAAGCCGCCTCATACAGTGATCAGCTTAACAAAGTCAACACAAGCCATCAGCAGCCCAGAGATCATTTCTGTCGGACGGACCGATCGGACCGATTAATCAGGTCGGTTGATTTACAAACAAGAAATGTCTACAATGAACACTGTCAATGCATTATTCTATATTTAAGTTGCCATGTCTTCATTGTCTCTCAGAAACACGGAGCTGTTGCTTTCTGCAGATAAATGAGGTGAAGTGAACTACAGCTTCGTTTCTGTATTCCTGTTTACATCACTGTTATTAATGTTTTCTCATTGAGTGTGAACTCTTGTTTTTTTAATCAATTTGTCGTGTAGCTGCATCTGTGCTGTCACTCACACTCACACACACACGCACACCACACACACGCACACGCACACGACCACACACACACACACGCACACACACACACAGTGTGTGCATGGGAAACACAAGAAGCCATGAAATTACAGTTGCATCGGTCGGAACGGAGTTCAGCAGGAAACTCTTTCGATAAGGTGGCGGCTTCACGCAAGCCTTCATCGAACATGTGTGTGTGTGTGTGTGTTGGTCTACTAAATAAAGAAATCCCGGAGCTCCCTCTCTCTATAATCCCTGTGTGTGTGTTCATTTGGACAGTCAGGCCTGGTGTGTCACCAGATAAGTCAGTTCAATATTCACACCCAGCCTGTCACTGGAGCTGAGCTGCACGAGAGTGTGTGTGTTCGTAGATAGATTAGGATTCTGTTGCATAGTGTGTTTACTGGTTTGGTTGACTCTCCAGGCTCTCATAGTGTGTTTGCTGTTTTGGTTGACTCTCCAGGCTCTCACAGTATGTTTACTGTGTTGGTTGACTCTCCAGGCTCTCATAGTGTTTGCTGTTTTGGTTGACTCTCCAGGCTCTCATAGGGTGATTGCTGTTTTGGTTGACTCTCCAGGCTCTCATAGGGTGATTGCTGTTTTGGTTGACTCTCCAGGCTCTCATGGTGTGTTTGCTGTTTTGGTTGACTCTCCAGGCTCTCATAGGGTGATTGCTGTTTTGGTTGACTCTCCAGGCTCTCATATTGTGTTTACTGGCCATGGAATGTGGAAATAAGTTGGCTAACAAGTTCAACATACATAGTCAGTGTTTGGTATGTCGAATAGACAAAGTATCAAAGTAGTGAGGAGTGAAAAGAAACAAGATGACCTGAGAAAGTAACAGAGGAAGAGGAGTGTAAATTCCTTCGTCGGGGGAGGCGTCGACCTGTCAGAGTAAATGTCTCGTCTGCAGGGACATAAAATCATATTTAAAGATCAGATGATTTAAATCTGACCAGCTGTCTGTTTGAAGAACCTTGAAGGGTACCGAGGAGGAGGAGGAATGACACGCTCTTCATCGGCAAACTCCTCCTGACATATTTTGGGTGTTTAACATCTCTTCATGTCATACGTGCACAAGTGGATCTACAACTTCTTGTCAGGTAGAAGTAATATCACCTAAAGTTTCTGTGCCGCCATCCTGAGGCACACACACACACACACACGCACACACACACACACACGCACGCACACGCACACGCACACGCACACGCACACGCACACGCACACACACACACACACACACACACACACACTGGAAGCCTGGTCCCATTGGCCGACCCTGGCGGTGGGTGTGGTATTGATCAGAAACACCACCAGCAATTATGTGACTTCACACTGAGCATGCAGCTTATACTATTGACCCTAGAGAACACACACACCCACACACAAACCCGCACACACACAAACCCACAACCCCACACCCACACCAACGACTCCTTGATTAATGCTAACTTGTGTGTGGACGTGGTGCGCCTTAATCCTCTTCTCTAATTGGTCTTTCATTATGGCTGAGTGGGAATTGTGAGGGGGGGCGTGTCCATGGTTTTTCTTTAAGGTGTTGTCACCGTGGTTACCGTGGCTCAATATGAATGGATGAGGCAGCCAGTAGAACTCTGAAACAGTCGTCCAACAGGCAGAGAGACAAAACTTTATTTCTGTCCAATCACCTGATGTTGTATCTTCATCGCCTCTACTGTGTTTTAACGCCGGCAGCCAGTTTAAAATTCATCGGCTAAAACAAACGTGTTGCAGGAAGCAGTGACACCAACAACTATAGTGCTGAGACAGGAAGATTTTACCTGCATGTTACTGCCTGTGTGTGTTTTGTTTCTACAGCTCACAGCATCGCCTGCGGCCCGATGTCCGTCAGGCGTGTCGTCACCTGGGGCCGATCGTTTCTCAGCAGCCCCGGTTCCTCATTAACCATGTACGTCCCAGCAGCTCATTATACCCCTGATGGTCATGATGCTGGTGTTTGAAAACGAACTTGCTGCTAGTCTACTACGCCCGCTGTTAGCGATGAGCTTCCACGTAAATACCCACAAGACTATGATGGTTGCCGAGCAGCCTGCGTTGCTAAGATACATTGTTAGCAATCTTCCAGTCTCGCTAATTTGTAGCTATTTTATGGAGCATGAAATAAAAAGGAAAAGATCTTCGCAGTCAGCACAAGATAACGTTGAACACCAAGCAGTAACAACTAATAAGAAGACGCCATCGACTAGGAGAGAAACAACAGGCGCCATGAACGGCCGGGAAGCCTTCGCTCAGACAAAGATGTAAGAAATGAGCGGAAAGACGTCCTGAACAAGATGAAGTACATCAAACCGTTGAGGATCCTCCTCGGAAAACATCCGTACACAGCGACATCATTGATGTAACAAATAGAAACTCTAATTAAAAAGTTCTGATTATCTATTTATTGGAAAATGTTTTGATCTGTGACAAGTTGTGACGTCGACCTGACAGGTGCTGCATCTTCATCTGCTGCTTAAAAAAACAAATCATTGTATTGATATAAGATTGGTTTATTCTATATATTCTATATATTGTCTGCAGAGTGACAGGGTGTAGTTCTGTCTCATGTTCCTAGTCGACCTGCTGACGTTCAGCTTGTTTACTGGGAGGGCAAATCAGGTCACGCCTTGTGTGTATGTGAGTGTCTGTGAGTGAATGTCTGTGAGTCTGTGAGTGAGTGTGTGTGTCTGTGAGTGTTAGTGGGTGTGTCTGTGAGTGAATGTCTGTGAGTCTGTGAGTGTGTGTGTGTGTGAGTGATAGTGAGTGTGTGAGTGTGTGAGTGTGAGTGTGTGAGTGTGTGAGTGTGTGAGTGTGTGAGGCTGGGCCTGGTGTTGGCGACTGTCTGAATTATTCACGCTCCTCTGCGGTCGTTTCCCTCCATGAAACCTGAGAGGCGAAGGTGAGGCGGCTCCCAACCTCCAACCAGCACTCGGGGGAGAATCCGAGCTCAGCTGACAACAACACAACACACACCGGGCGGAGGAGGAGAGGACGGAGGGTGGAGGACAGAGGTGTGAAACTCACCAAGAGCGCGTTTTTAACCACTTTGACGAACTCTAACAGGTGGCGTCACAGCGGCGCCATCATCAGTCAGAGACGGCTGACGGAATCTGAAAGCATTTTTCTGTGACAGAAAATTTACTGATAAACCTTCTCTACCAACACAGGTGTTTGTCCATTATTATTATTATTATTATTAATAATGATATTATTATTATTATGACTATTATAGAAGCTGCACTGGAGCACAAACAATCTCATCACCACAGAAAGTAACTGTGGATTTACTCTGTAGCATCGAGGCAAACTGACACTAACACACACACACACACACTAACACAATCACACTTCATGTTTCCTGTCCTTGGTCACCGCCGTCCGCCATGTTTCCTGTCGGTGGTCACCGCCGTCTGCTGTGTTTCCGACCTTTCACTAATTCCACTCTCACGCATGTTTTCGGGGATAAAAAAAGTAAATCTGAAAAGAAGCTTGAACACAGTAGAACTCACAAAGTCGGTTAAACACCGAGTAGAAACAGTACAACGACTGACGTCATCGAGCAGGTGCTGAGATACAAACAAACCAATCAGAATTACACACCGAGCAGCAAAGGTCACCACTTACTGCGTAAATAAAAAATATGATTTTGGCATAAGGAGCATAATTTACTACATAATAAAAAAATCATTTAATTCAGAATATAAGAGAAAAGCCAGAGAGACGGTCAGCAGAGCATTAGCGTCTTTATTTTTAGTATTTTTTGTTGCATAGGAAATGCACATCTTGCTTCCAGTAAATTGAGTCTGCTTGGACATGACGTCACTAATGGGGCTGAGAGGGTTAAACAAAAACAACAGTCAGAGAGAAGAAGAAGAAAACAGAAGAACAACAAGTCCAAGAGGACGCCGGAGAAGTCACAGCTTCAGAACACAGAGGATGGACAACAGTGGCACCAGACAGAACTAATGGAAACTACCGAACACAAGTGTAACGCCAGGCGGAGGACCGGCGGCGGCGGCGGCACAAAACACCGCCTTGTTCCATAAAAGAGTTGTAGAGGCACAAGGTTTAAGTCAGTTCTGGGTGAGGATGGAGGTGTTGGTGGAACTGCACAGGTGATTCAGGCAGTGACAGAAGGATGCTGGGATATGATGATGATGATGATGATGATGATGATGATGATGACGTGAATGTGTGGCTCAGACTGCAGCAGGACGCCGTCCAGCCGGCGGCGCTCGAGGTGATCAATCTCTCCTTCCTGGAGATCGTCTTGGGTCAGCTACTGGTGGCTCCGCCTCCACAGGGCAGGTGGAAAGGCAGCTAGAGAAGCCTGTGAAAAACTAATCAAGTTGATTGATTATCTGTATTGGTGATCGGCTCCAATATTCAGAACATCTGCAGGCTGTAGAACAAGAACGTGGGCGGTTTGTTTTGTTGTTTCAACACTATTCTGGGCTGATGTTCAAGCACGTCTGCTACAGATCGTGTAAGGTGAAACATCTTTCAGAGCTCATCAATCTGATTATAAATTATTTATAAAGCACGAAGGAACTAAGACTGACCTGATAAATCTGTTACACACAACAGTTAAGATGATTTAAATGATAAGAGGACAAAAAGAAATATTAATAATCACAGGAGCTCCTGGACCTCAGCATCAGCAGTTGTGGTAAATGTTTTGGGAGGAACATCTGGTTTGCGTCGTGGAATTAAACTCCCTGTCAATGTTCTGCAGCTGATTGAAGCACAGAAGCACTTTCAAGTTACCTAATTACAAAATTCCAGACTTTATATTCATCTATAAATGCTGCAATAAATACAAAATATAAAAATAAGGTTTACTTTTCATCCACAGCTGTTCATTTTAACAAATTAATTTTGACGCCAGAAGAAAATTAACAAATAAAAAGAGGTTTGTTTCCCTCAAACATTAAAAGATCTTTAGTTTACGAGTGATTGTGATGATGATAATCATTTGGAAACTGTTATCGTGTGTCTGCTTGTTCAATAGATGTTGAGACTGAAGATATCAGTAAATCATCAGGGATCATTAAAGGATCAATAAAGGGTCGTTATGATGTGAGAAAGATGTCAGAACTTTGTCAGTGATGCAGAGCAGGAAGTTTTCCAACTTCGTCCTTCAACAAAACCGCCTGGTCATCAACAAACTTTGTTTTCTGTCCTAAAAGAGCTGCAGAGTGGAAGAGCTGAGCTGCATCGACGGGCCCAGAGAGGAGCCACTGGAGGTGAGCTAGACGGGCCGATCGACCTCAGCTGGCCTGGGACTGGGAGACAAACAGGGGGAGGAAAGGGGGGGGGGGTCTCCCAGGTGCCGGCAACCTCCTCCTCATTCTAGACCTTTGTGATCCTGGAGGAGCAGCGGCCTGTTTGAAGTCCTGCCGAGGGGAGGAGGGGGATTCTGTCCGGGATGAGCTGAGCGCTGCAGAAAAAGGGGCCATCGATTCGCTCTCCTGCAGGAAACTGCCTGTGGAGGAGGAGGGCGGGGATTCACCGGAGCAACACACAGATTTCTCAGGCTGCCGGTCAATGAGCACAAAGGGAGGAGGGGGGAGGTGGTGTGTGTGGAGGGGGGAGACCAGCCGGGTGTTTGCTGATGGTTAAAGTTAGCCGGAGATTGTCAGATTAAAACCCCGCCAGGCTGCGGCAGTCCGCTGCCCGCCCGGGGCAGTCATCATGGTGGCGAACCCGTCAGATCGATGACGAGGAACTGACAGATACTGTGCGATGGTTTCCTCATGTGGGGGTGGAAGAGATGAGGAGGAGGAGAGGAGGTGAGACAGACGAAGGTTTGAGGCTTACAGGGAAAGAGAAAGAAGAAAGGAACCAAAACAGGAACATAACAATCTGGTTTTTGTATTTTTTTTTTCTTCATTTGTTGTCTTCGTAAGAGTTTACTAGGCGATTATGGAGCATGCAGTAATATTTCATGATTATCGTACGTTAGCTATAATCAGAGGGGCCTGACAGACAGCAAAGGCTACTGGTGTTCAGAAATTTCAACAATTACAAACAATTATTGTATCCAGAAGAGCATTATAATACAGTTTTCACAGGCACTACATTTGATCTTTTTCAATATATCATGTAATATGCTGGTTTGTTTTTATTTTTCATTTCTTTTTCAGGTATAACTCGTTCGGTCCTTAGAAGCTGCGATCTGGAAACAGAGGACGTGACCGTAAAAGAAGGCAGAGGCTGAAATTTCTCAAAGTAGATACCAAAGTCCACGTGGGCGCCCCGCCACTCCACGCCATTTTTGTTCTTAGTCAGTGCATAGTTCTCATGCAGATTAGACTGCTACGCTTTGATTCGCCCCCAGGAAGCATGATAGGAAGTTCAAATGGTCACATTTCCCAGATGAAGTCCCCGACACTTGATATAACACATAGCACCATGTAATGGTTTGCAACAGGATAAGTAAATATCTTTGCAGAGCAGCGACATCGCGATCGATCACAGTTGAGCAGCTTCAGTGTTACCTGCCTCCTCGTCCAATGACTTTCCTTCATCTCTCTAAAGTGATGCCATTTATACTCATTTCCGTCAGCTCGCACTCCGACACGGTGAAGGATGCCTTCACTCTCGGCCCTAATTTCATGCCAAACATTAGAATAGCGGAGGGAATGAAAAGCTGTTGGACGTGGATTTCAGGTGTCACTGAAGCTCTCGCGACTCCTCGTATGATTGTTGTTCGATTGCGTTCAGCGTCGCTATAATTCACATACTCAGGTCTCTAAAGTGATTGGAAGTACTTGATGTTGGCTGCATTAAAATACCCTGCTCTAAGCCTGAGGGATTCTGCCACTCTTCAAGTCTGCTCAAACTCTTTCACTCCCGCTGCAGTGGCCTGGGCGGACAGACAATCACTGCCCAGGAGAATTTGGACAAACATGAAGACAACGAAGGCGCCGGCTTTGAGACGTCCAGCCTTCATTCAACCCTGTTTCCTGATGGAGCGGCAGAATTCCTCAAAGTCAAAATCCCCAAATCAACTGGTGGCGCTGAAAGGAGAGGAGGGGTGAGGCAAGAGGGAGTAAGTGCTTCTCTTGTTGAGTTTCCGTCTCAGAGTGTTCGGGTGAACTCTCCCGGATCCGCTGGCTCAGAGGGTCGACACATTTGTTTTTGGATGATCAAATGTGAGAAACCGTCCCTGCTGGTGAGTGTTAGCATGTGGGGGGGCTCATCGCTCACTCAGCCTCAGCTTGGACTTGAGTTCGTCATGTGGAGGAGGAGGAGCGACGTGATGAGCTTCAGCTTTAACATCTCACCACGTGTTCTATTGGTCAGAGGACATCAGTTCAAGTGTGATTAGAGTCACCGCTCGCTACTACGACGCTTGTCATGTGTCCCCCCCAATCTGCGGGTGCAGCGTGTCGCCATAATATCACCCAACGCAAAAAAAAATATTTTCAGGGGCGGCGACACTGAAAAAAAAATCAATGACAGATGTTTGAGGTGTAATTGTCCACCGCCGCCATCATAACAATCAGCCCGGAATATTACGGAAATAAAACTGTCATTATTAAAAACAAACAGGAAGTCTGATCACACTGGAACCTTCATCATCTGCTGTGTGTGTGTGTGAGTGCGGGATGAGCAGCAGAGGATGTGTGGATGGACGGAGATCAGAGTGGACCTCCGGGCTCTGGGAGAGCGGGGTGAGGAGGAGGAGGAGGAGGAGGAGGAGGAGGAGGAAGAGGAGGTGATCTCGTGGGCCAGTGAAGAAAGAAACAGATGGAAAAGAAAAAGAATCATGTTGCATAATCAAGCTGTTTATTTTCCTGCATGGAATGGTGAACACAAAAAAAGATGCCTAGATGCATTTATAGTAGGGGCATCCTTTGGCTGGCTATGTCATTGTCTCCTGCCTAAAACTAAACCTTCAAATGCATAAAAAACGCTCGCTTTTCTTACCAATCTTCCTCAGAATTACCTAGATTTAGCTTCATCAACACTGATGCAACAAATAACCTTCAAAATACAGTTTACTGTAACATCCATTTACAATGGTCTTATCACCACAGCGCCTGTACTTTTTAAGTACAGGAATATGCCATCAACAGAGGAAATGTCCTTAAATACATACAAAAAGGAAAGCAAATAATGACAAAATTAAAGAAAATAAGGAAACAGGAAAGTTTTCAACTTAAATCCAGTTCCCAGAAAACAAACCCAACCAGTTGTAGTAATGTGGCCTCGATACAAACAATCAGAAAATTCACAACACTAGTTTTTCCTCATTTAATCAAGGTTACAAAAGTCCTGCATTATAAAATAGGGCAGCATTAAAATCAGTGTAATTAATAAAACTATACAACATAGAAACACGTCTCCCAGTCGGGCCGAGTGGCCCTGCTGCTCTGCTCGCCCGCCCGTCCTGTACGAGCTAACTCTCCTCTGCGTCTCTTCGCCGCTGTACCAGAACTAAATGACACACACAACACGAGAACAAAAAACACACTGCCCAAAACTATTGCTTTTATATTCTTTTTCATTTTTTCTTTCTTTAAAAAGGGTGCAATTTTGTCGTTATCTTACACACACACACAGCCAGAAGTCGCTGATTAGATGCTCGGCTGATTCACAAGGATTTGTGACACTTTAAAAAATGTCCGTGCAATTTCTTTTTCTTTTATTCCCTTCGCTCGTTTTAAGCCCTGGAAGCTTCTTTTTTTTTCATATGTTTTAACTATTGTCATTTATTTCATATTTAGTGCAGATAATTAAGGAAGTAATGCCCAACTCATGGCTAAAGGGTCGGCAAGATCACAGACATAACAAACATGTCACTAAGAGGAAACACAACCCACACAAGTGGAAATACTAAACCATCACAGCCGACGGCGCCGCGGCGCTGTCCGTTAAATTTAATAGACGGACTGAACACAGAACGGGTGAACAAATCATTCACGAAAGAACATCTGCCGAGCAGGGCGGGGCCTGGATAAAATGTCTGCACATGGAGAAGAAGTCGGACTTTTTAAGGCCTGCTCGTGACCAAAGTAGTAAAAACCTGTAGGGAAGAGACCCGAATTGAATCAAAACCGGAAAGAAGGAAGGATTCCCCGAGTGACGGTGGCTCAGATTGACTAGAACATCACGGCGGGGCTGGCTTCATCATTTTTAGGGACTCACAACGGAGCACGGCGCCGGCCTCGTGCACAATAACTTTGGTTGGAAGTGAAGTTGAAGAAAAAACAAACTAAAACACAATATACAACAAAATAAGCAGAATTGAGTGCAAGCGGATATTGCATATTTCATGTCCTCGTTATTTATGTCGGGGAACAAACAGACGGAAGATGAAGAACAGGAAGACTTGAACATGTTTGCTGTTTGGAGACGGCGGCAGCAGACGCAAACATCCCTCCACCAGAGGACAGGTGAGAAGGTTGGTTCTAACACGGTTACCTGAACTAACCTGCCAACGAGTGAGCAGTTTTGCCTGCTCTGTCAGGAGACTCCATCAGGAGACTCTGTCTGCTCCTTCAGGAGACTAACTGCTCCGTCACGAGACTCAATGAAAGGAACTCCACCTGCTCCGTCAGGAGACTCCATCAAGAGGCTCTGTCTGCTCCTTCAGGAGACTCGAACTGCTCCGTCACGAGACTCAATGACAGGAACTCCACCTGCCCCAACAGGAGACTCCGCCTGCTCCGTCAGTAGACTGGCAGTAGGAAATTTAGTGAAATAAGCAAAATGTCTGAAAGGAAATGTGACGATGAACTGGGAGAAATAAAGTTTCTATACAGTCTAATAATTTATAAAGTTGTTAAACTATCAACCTGTTTTCCTCTTACTGGTCTACAAATTTATCACAAAAAGGTTTTTCTTTTCTTTTATTTGGTTGAGCTTGTTGCTGATATGCTACAAATATTATTTGCAAAGTAAAAACAGCTAAATCCACGTGGATAATGTGAGAATGAATAGTAATCCTACTTTCAGCCGACATGGCGAAAACAACACAGCCACGTTAGCTTAATCAAAATAGTGTTTGTAGAAGTAGATTAGTACGTTAACTCAAACCAAACTGTAAAAAAGCTAATACGATTTCAAGTTTTATCTGCCAAAATTGAATTTGTATCTGAAGAGAACAAAACACTTAAAATACTAAATTAAATCGTTAGCTTATCTTATTAGAAACAATGTTAGCTATCGAACTGCTAGCTTACCTAATTAAAAACAATATTAGCTTTGGAACTGTTAGCTTATGTTATTCAAAACGTTAGCTTTGGAACTGTTAGCTTATCTTATTAAGCACAACGTTAGCCATCAAACTGTTAGCTTATCTGATCAAAATTATTTTAGCTGCTAAATCAAACAGCTCACCTTTTAAGTTGCTAAACAGTTGATGTTTTAAAGACCAAACTGTTCATTAGCTTATTTGATTTAAACAGTTTTAAAGGTAAATTGAGTAACTCACTGGATTGTTTTTTATTAGACATTGAATGAGTTACAAGCTAGTTTTGGCTGATAAACTAGAACGTGAGTGAACATTAAAGGGTGTTTTTATTCAAAGATTGGCCAACGTGAATCAAGCTTATGTATTAATGGAACTATAAGCTAACCTGAAACTGAGCTAACTGTTTCATGGTCACTTCCCGCTGTTTTTACATCCTCAGACTCTGTGCTCGTTTCACTACATTTCAACAGGCATGTTCACGTCTGTCAGCAGGGAAGTGCAGGTGAATTACTGTTGCGGATTAACCTGGGAGTCTCTGCAGGTGGACATGAAGCAGAGCAGCGAGACCTCTTCATACCGAGAGGTTACGAGCGAGTGTTTCTGTATATCACAGAGTTCCTCTCCGGCTGTTCTCACGTTAACAGAAGACGTTCGGAGGAAGATGCAGAAGATGAAAACGTTGGATTCTGTGCAACCTCTCAGGACTGGACTGTAGCTCAAGGCACATTGATGAGGAACAATTTGAGAACTTACGCTACGAATGATAGAGAACATCTTGAGACGAAGACGCAGAATTGATCTGCTGCTGAGGGGAAGGGAAGGAATGAGGAGGTGGAAGGAAGGAAGGAAGAAGGGAACGGTAATGGAAAGATGCCGAGAAGCGAAGAGAGCTGATTGAAGGACATCGAGCGATAGAAGGAGGCCTCGACGGGGCCAAAGTAAAAGACGGCTGCTGGCAAGCGCCTAATGTTGGGTTTCACAATATAGTGTCTTTTTCTCACTAACTACATCATCTATGGAAAAATGTGTCACTAACACTAGAACATGCAGATTTTTTTGTTCGTTTTTTCAAACTTTTTCACTTAAATTCATTTTTGTGCGACGCTGGATGGTTGTGTGTGCGTGTGTGTGTGTGTGTGTGCGTGTGCGTGTGTTTGTATATATCTATTTGCTGTATATATATAGTATAGCAAAGAAATACAAAACAGAATTCAATAAATGGTAGGTTGCATGTGAAGTACTTGGCTGTGGACGAAAGCTTTCAGAGAGTTACCCTCTGATCCGCCTCTTTCTCACTAAACCACACCCCCTGATTACACACTCATGGCCCATTGGCCGACTGCAGGAATAAGTGCTTTTGATTTGACAAAGCCTCTAGGAGACCAGCCAATCACAGGGCAGCCCATTACCTGGGTGACACCCGTTGAAGATTATCTCGCCAACAGAAACCGGAGAAAATATTCTTTCAGCTTAAATTCACTTTTTACATATTTCTCTGATTTTGCTCGATGAGAAATTCAAATACTCAAATTGTATTTTGGGTATAACGATGTGCTCATCGAAATAAGTTAGTGGCTCAGCGTATTTCCTCTAAATAAAATGAAAAGCAGCTTTCAGCTGTGAGAAATGCTTCAAAAAACTGATTGTTTAAAATGACCATATTCTTAAAGGGATTCTCGTTCTATCATGCTAACAGATTCACAAGATGAACAAACAACAAATAATAAACAATAAAAGTGAATACAGCTCCCCTTATTTCTCACAAGGCTATGGTTTCTAGTTCAACGCTGTGTTGTCTTTTGTACCCCAATATTTTAGAGTCCCAGAGGTGTGAGCGGACTAGGAAGAAAAATATATATTTATATATACTTTTCAACAACTGTCTTCAACGAGCTATCTTACAAAGATTTTTAACTATCCAACAGCTAGCCAACAAAATTGCACTTTCCTCAAGATCAATATTCCACTGGTAAAGGTTTAGTCTTACATCTCTGTCCTGTCTGCCTGCTTTGTTTTGGACACCAGGGTTTTCTGCCCGCCCTTAGCATGCTGTTGCTTCACCCACACTGGTGGAGGGATAGCGGAGGAAGAGGAGGGGACATGACGAGTAAGAGAGGAAAAAATGAGCCATGGAGCCAAAGCCTCCCCAATAAACCAGCTTGGATCCACCAGCGTCTGGTCGTAACGCTTCGCATGAACAAACCCTCCCTTCGCTTCCTGCCCACTGCCCCTCCGTGTAGTTCATGTTATCAGTGTGAAGCAGGCAGGGCGTCTGTCTGCGCCCTCAGCACCTCCTCGTCAGGTCAGACCTTTCCATTCAGCACGAGTCCATGTCCGTGGAAAGAGCCTTGTCATCCTGCCGGCATCCACCAGGGGGCAGGGGTCCAGCAGGAGGTGTTTGAGGGCTGAGTTTGGGTTGGGGGGGTATTAGCTGGTGGTATCTGAGCCAGGTAACACCTCCCCTCCCCCTGGCCTCGCCGCAACCCATCCTGTCCCACAACCCCAAACCACAGGGATCATCCAAGGGGAGTGGTGGGGGGTCGGGGCGCTGAAGGTCAGGCGATGTACCTAGAGTCCACTACAAAGGATCATGGGACAGTTTGTATGTAGGTTCTCCAGAAGGAGAAGCTCTGTGATTCAGTCTTGCTGCGTACCCAAAAACTGAAGGCTCGTATCCTGAAGAAATTTGTCGTCCTGGTGTGGTTTGGGGTAGGGGGTCGGGGTTGGGGAAAGCGGGGAAGGGGAGGTGTCTGGCACTAAGTAAGGACATAAGAACCTGCAAGGAAGTCTATGAACTACAATTTACAGAGGGGGTGTTTAACACCGGGGACGGGGTACGTTTGATCCGCTGTAGCCATGCTGATGCTGCTGAGTCTGGCGCTGGTGGGGGCGGAGTCAGGCGCAGAGGAGTAGAGGCAAGTTGTAGGGGAGGGGCATGACAGGACTGTTGCAGCTGGCGTCAAAGATGGAGGAGGAAGCTGCAGCGATCTGTCATACAGGTAGGTGGAGGGGGAATGGGCCTCTGGAGTCCTTATCCCAGGTACCACTATGGAGAGAGACAGAAGAAGATGTTATGTGTTTGAACTCACAACCCAAACAAGGTCTGTGGTACGACCTGCCAGTCCACCACAGGTCCAGTTCACATCGACCCACTCTGTGATGATACCGCGACCTGAGAGAGGAGACGAGTGGCTTCCATTTATTCTCTGTCGTAGTTCAACACGACAGAGACCTTCACCTTCCAGATGAAGGTCTGAGGACCCAAAGAGAACAACTGATGGACAGTGTGCAGGACTTATAAAACAAGTCGGTAGTGATTGTTCAGAACTTCTACAGTCCCACTGTTTCTACAGACACTTAAACTAACCGCAGACAGCTTGTGTTCTCAGAGTGAATGTCAAGCTGTAACATTTAATCATTTATAGTTTAAAACTTGTAAGCAATGGTATTTTTTACAGTTTATTACAATTCCTTACTGTTTAGTTCCACTCTTGGATTTTCAGTTATTTTAGTTTTCTAACTTCTGGAACAAAATCGGGAAACCTCAAGCACTTCAGACCCGGTAATTAGTGAATTAAAATAATCAATAACTATTGATGGAAGGCTGGTCAGTGATCAGTCTCAGGTCTGACTCAGAAAGTCTTCTTCCTGTTCGGTACATTTTCAAACACAAAACACATAGATTCTTCTTCTGCCTGCAGTGGGGAGTTTCACTTTCTATCTCCACTGTCCCGCCAAACTGTGCGTGTGTGTGTGTGTGTGTGTGTGTGTGTGTGTGTGTGTGTGTGTATGAGTGTGTGTAATCCATCTCTGATCGTCCGGTATTGATCGCTGAAGGTGCATCGTTCACGTTTCATGAATCTCTCCCTCCTCTTACTCACAGCCCCGCCAAGTTCAAGTTCATCCCTGCGTTACATCATGTCTGGTTGCTAGGGACAACCAGACGGCCCGGGACGTGACTACCATCGCCAAGGCAACCACATCGTCTACCCACCCCATCCTTCCTTACCCTTCCCCTCCTCGTTCCCCCTTTCTTTCTTTACATCCAACCTCTCTCTTCCTCCCCACTGTACTGCCCTGCACTTCTTCAAACAGACACACACACACACGCACATACACACACACATTCAAAGTGAATGTACACACATCAACACACTTTCTAACTCTTAAAACATTTACACACTTTCATGGAAATGTGTGTTTGAGTAGTGAATGTAAAGTGAAAGTTTAAATAAAGTGCATGAAGGTAAATAGTTTGTGTGTGTAAGTGTCTGTGTGTTTGTGTGTGCGTACCGTATGTGTGGGTTTGTGTTTGCATGCGTGTGTGTGTGTGCGCGTGTGTGTGTGCGTGTAGAGGGTTTCTCTGCGCTCAGACCTCACTTGCTCCTGACTCGTTGTAATTCTCGTGCTGTGTGTGTCTGTGTGTGTGTGTGTGTAGTAGTGATAGAGGAGAAGACTGGAAGGTTAGTTTTTAATCAATACAAACTTGCTGACGCTGGGACTTTTCTTGCTCACTCGCTCTCCCCATGTGTCTCTCTATGTCTCTTGCCCTCTCGCTCGCTCGCTGCACTGCAGCTGCACCGCCTGTCCTGAGAAGACTCAGAGAAGATGAGACTCTTACAGCGTGTGTGTGTGTGTGTGTGTGCGTATTCCTCATGTTGTGGGGATATAAATCTGTTTACTCACTCAAATTATGGGTACTTGCCATCATTTCAGGAACAGAACCCAACCAAAACAAATGACATACATGTACGCTGCAAGAACTAGTCAAGAATATTTGTCTAATCTTTGTGTGAAGGGAAGCAGGAAACAAGATATTTTTTGTTGTAATAAATAAAATGATCGGTCAAGTGTACTTGACTTGAAATACGACAGATTGTCTGTCTAAAACCACTAAAATGCTGCGTGTTAGCTGATTTAGTGGGATTAGATTAAACACACAACTAAAAACTTCCCATTAACCAGCAGTCACTTCCCAGATGATATGACAAGAACTGGAACGCGTCCCATCAACACTCCATGCTAACCTGCAGTCACTTCCTAGCACGGCGCTCTGCACTGACAACATTTACTGTTTATAACCACAAATGACAGCAACACAACAACGTCTGTGCTATAATTTGTGATAAACTGTCGTGGGACCTGATGAGTCGGACAGCAACAGAATATCTTTCTAATGTCAGCTGCCATGTGGACTGAATGTTCTGCTCCACCTCCATCAACACAGGAGATGCATTGAGACTCAGAGGGAATGTCACGTTTAACAGCCTCCCTCTCTACATGTGTTTCTGTCTCTCGTCCAGAGCTGATTCAGCACACACACACACACACACACACACACACACAAACACGCAGTATGTAAGTCATC
>CAAKHC010014751.1:44864-57756 GCA_901007825.1 Macroramphosus scolopax | reverse complement strand
GGGATTTGACTTTGTGTGCGTAATAGTTCCTCAGGTTGACAGAGGGCACCTCTTTTATCCCCTCGTCAAAATCGCAGCTTCTCATTGCAACCTCCAGCTGTTTTTGTCTCTTGTAGAAGAGGGAGAACTTATTGAAAATGAGCGTAATGGGAAGCACAACCACTAAGATCCCTGCCAGGATGCAGGCCGAGGCGGTCAGCTTACCCGCTATGGAGACTGGAACCACGTCTCCGTACCCGACAGTGGTCATGCTGACAGTGGCCCACCACCAGCACGCCGGGATGGTGGACAGATCTTCAATGTCCTCTTTCTCCACTGTGTAGGCCATGACAGAGAAAAACGACACCCCAACGGCCAGGTAGAGAAGCAGCAGCCCCACTTCTTTGTAGCTGTTCCGGAGGGTGGCCCCCAGGGAGCGCAGCCCCGTGGAGTGACGCGCCAGCTTCAGGATGCGGAAAATCCTCATCAGCCTCAGCACTTGCGCAACGCGTCCCAGGTTGGCCAGTGCCGGGCTGCTCTCCACCACCAGATTTATAAGGAGTGTCAGGTAAAAGGGAAGTATGGACACCAGGTCTATCAAGTTTAGCGGGTGCTCGAAGAAGTGCAGAAGATCCGGTGCCACTGAGAATCTGGCTATGAGCTCCAGAGTGAACCAGCCGATGCCAAAGTGTTCCACAGTCTCGAAACGGGGGTCTTCCGTCGGTTGCCCCTCGCTGTCAAGTAGGCTGAACTCGCTCATGCTGTTCATGCACATCGTGGCAATGGAGCCGAGCACCACCAGGATCGAGAGGGTGCTGATGATGCGGCTGGCCACAGAGTAGCCGGGGTTATCCAGCATCAACCACACGCGCCTCCGTGCGCTCCCGAGCATCTGCTTGTCAAACTTGGTGGCGTCGTTGTAAAACTCTAACAGCTCGTCAAATGACGAGGTGGTGCTCCCCTCATCACTCCGGTCCTCCCAGTCGTCCCTGTCCTGGTCCATCTTCCTGCAGTGATAGGCGCTGCTGCAGCAGGAGTCGATGAAGAACTCGTTGATACCCCAGTACTCGATCTCCTGGCTGAAGGAGAAGATGCACAGCTCGGCCATGACGTGCAGCCGCCCCGTGTTGTAGAAGTTCAACACGTAGGGGAACAGCGACGGGTTCCTGTCGAAGTAAAACTCCTTCTCCGTGTCATCGTAGTCGTCACACAGCTCCAGTATGGACTCTTTGGACTCGCAGTGGAGGAGCCGCGCGAGCCTCGTCTCGGGGAACCGGGAGAGCGTGTCGGACTGGAGCCGCTTCTTGAAGCCGCCCACGTTGATGCGGATGGCGGCGTTGTCATCCATGTGAGCCCCGCCGCCCGGTTCCTCCAGACCCTGACCCGTCATGTCTGGAGAGGGACACACACACACACACACACACACACACACACACACACACACACACACAAAGGTTGATATAACACATCACATTGCCAGAGGGCGAGAGGGAGACTCACACAGCGACACGCACGCACATTCAAATAGAGAAAGAAAGAAATGAGAAAACGGGGAATTCTCGCACTATGTTTTCATTGAATTCATTGTTCTTCAAGTAAAATATTGAACTGGTGCCCGTCTGATCCAACCACGTGTTTTATGAACAGATATCATTTCTAACTGCGGCTCATA
Organism: Macroramphosus scolopax; assembly: GCA_901007825.1. Classification (NCBI taxonomy): domain Eukaryota; kingdom Metazoa; phylum Chordata; class Actinopteri; order Syngnathiformes; family Centriscidae; genus Macroramphosus; species Macroramphosus scolopax. The sequence continues at coordinate 56,105 of CAAKHC010014751.1, read as the reverse complement.
TTAAACAAAAGCACAAGTCAAACAAGGAACTTACTTTAATGCGCGACCAGGTCACCAAATCCTGCTACAGGAGGTCTCTGCATCTCAACTCCAGCGACGACACACTGCATTGTGTTTGCAAGTAGTGGTCCTAAAATAAACGCAGAGACTTTGTCTCCGGGAGTCTGTCAGCTTGATTCTCACAGCTCGTCCAAAGGGAGTCGGTGCGATGTGAAATAAGATGCTGCCAGACAGACAGAAAGCTTCATCAAATACACCCGGAGGCTTGTTGGAGCTGGTCCTCCTTCATCATCATCCACCTCACTCAGCCACAAGTCCCCGCGACATTTGTGACAGGATATTCAAGGAGCCACAGGAGCTGATACACGCCCTGACGGAGGCTTTTGTTTAAGCAGGGGGATTCCTCCCTCTCTCTCTCTCTCTCTCTCTCTCTCTCTCTCTCTCTCTCTCTCTCTCTCTCTCTCTCTCTCTCCTCTATCTGTTGCTGCGCAGCAACACGTAGCTCTACCTCTGCACCGCCCACCCGGAGTGATCTCAGCATCACGGGCGCATCTCTTGCAGAGGGAGTTACCAACTGCCGAGCACGCAGCGAGCCTCCAGCCAGGGAGACAATCTGTGTTGGTATAACAGGAAGGTGAGAAGTTAAACAAAACAACCATTACTGTAATCACGAGCTATTGTCCGAGGCTATTGGAATATGAGGAAGGAGATAATTCAAGTGTATAAGATTCTAATCTGTTGAAGGTCTGCAGGGGTCACCAGGAGCTGCAAACCCTGCCAGAGTTTTTGGCCGCATGACAACACATCATTTCGGGCCCCATCAACCATTTAATCTCCTATATGGACCCATAGAATTGGTCCAATTCCTTCCACCCATTTAAGGGACCCTTATCTGGAAGGTTGTGTTGGTGGTGTTCAGGACCGTGTCTCCACTGCTGCGGTGGAGGCGGTGGAGTTTGGCTCAGAGTGCCTCCAGTTTGTGGATGGCACAGAGTCTTTACTGGCAGCTTTCATGGATGTCTGTGATGTGGTGATCAAGCAGTTCATTGTCTGGGGTGATGCAGGCGGATTTAAGTTTAAGCTTTAAGCTTATTTAAAGATTAATGCAATGTTTGGAGTCTGTTCAGCAGAAGTTGAAGGTTCCTGGGTATTAGTCTCTATATGGGTCAAGCTCCAAAACTGTTAGATCCTATAGTTTCTATCAGATTTCCTATCAGGCTGCCTCTTTCTGATAAAGAACCACACAGAAACTGCCTCAGTGTGAAGGGCAGGGTTTTGTCAAAGACTTGCAGTTTTCATGACCCTGGTGACCTGAGTTGAACTTCACAGAGTTCCTTCAGAGCCCTGGAGGAGAAGCTATTTATAAGCCTGGTCAGTTATCCACATCTTGTTGGACTGTACTTCATCTCTCGTCTTCTTTCATTGGAATGCCCCTTTAACTTTAGGATAAAGAAAGCCAGCCCTGCTGGGTACCATAGAAACAGCCGTCTCATGTGAGTGTAAATGTTTTATAGTGATTACAAACACGGCTGCAGTCGTCCTTCTAAATGTGTAAATGGCACGTATGAGGACGGATGCTTTCATGTAAAGGTTGCGATCGATGGTTGAGTCCGCGGTCGTCTATCAAACACGTTCCCTGTCATGGGAATCAATAGCAGTTTGACATTCAACCCGTGGCGGCGTGTCTTCACTTGAACTGCTGTTTGCTAATCCCGCCTGCGGAGTGTGTGGAACCACAACACCGTCTAATCCCGGGGAATGAAACGTTTCAGCACTGTTTACCTGGAACACCACCGCCACCCCAATCTTTCATCAGCTCAGTGGGGACGTCATTAACGGCCCTGTTTAACAGAACATGAAGCCGTGTTAAAGCTGTGGCCTTGTTTCTTATTGATTACGCACTGAGGGTCACGTCCCACACGGCTCATCGTGTTTGATGAAGGTACGTCAGCGATGGCAGTTGCAGGCTACAGCAGCCCGGTGGGACTTCTTCTGGGTGTATACACACACATTCACACGGAGGGAGGTATGACGTCCATTGCTTTTGTCAATACACTCCTCTTGGTGTGTATTAGAGACACGTGAACCACTGTAGATTAAATCAGCTGTCTCCCACTCTGCTCTGATGGCCAAACTGCAGGCTAGCTGTTGTTGCCTCCGGCGGCTCCACTCAGATCAGGTCAGCCTCCCTCCTCTTCGGTGTCCTTTACAGGCTACCCAGTGTGTTTTACTGCGCACATAAAAACACTTTTGGCAGCACAGGAAGCAGTTTTACACGTGCTAAATTGTATTGTAAGTCTTGTTTGGAGTTATACACACAAGCTGCGGGCAACACTGGAACCGCCGACTCCTAACTAGGATCTTTCACTCCCAAATAGTCCCATTAATATTGCATGGCGCTCTTCCTCCAACGACTGCAGCTGCAGCTCCAATCACAGATTGGTTCTTTCCAGTTGTATTCACACAGGTCGTATCATCACTCTGGATGTGTGCTGAAGGTAAAAACTCATAACAAGGTGCTCCGAGTGTGACGCTTTCAAAGGTTTTGCACGAGCCGCTGCAGATCCTCCTCATCCTCACTGCCGATTCCAGAGGATTTTAGAAGATTAATAGCAGCCTTGAAAAGCACACAAGCACTCTCTCAAGGTGCTGCCTGTTAATGCCTCTCACCCGTGGGACCGGTCTGTGTTTGAGTGGGAATGTTGTGCTGTGATAATAATCCTCTTTAACTACGATGATCCCGGTCCACCTTCGTCTTATTGAGTGTTGTATCATCCTTGATGTTTGTATGATACTGATTTGTTTACCTCCTAATTCTTATCACTGAGTATGGACGGTTCATAATCCCATGTAGGCAACAACACGCCTTCTCTGCTGCAGTGTTCACACATCACAGCCTTCAGGATTATATTATTAAGAGACAGCCTGTGTTTATCTTTAACCTGCTGCAGGGAATTTCTGGGCAAGATAACTGATTTAGGTGAAAATAATGGGTGTCGTCTCTCTCTGTGCAGGCTTCATCAGTCCTGAATGTTATCTCTGACGGAACACGTACGCCTCCTCCGGAGTCATTAGTGTGGGTAAAGAAGCTTGATGTAAGTGAGAAGAGAGACTATTAGCGATATCACAGCCTTGTTCAGGATTACTGAGGAGTTTCTTTCTGACTGAACCTGCCTGTCTTCATTGAACCAGGCTGCTTTCACTTCATTCTGTTATAACGTGGTTGAGGTCAATGTGCTGCTTTATACAGGAAACCTTCCCTGAAACAGTATCAACAATACTGTTACTGGTGCTCAAGACAAATCTGAACCTGTATTTATCGTTTTATCTCTTTGAGTGCTGAAATTTTTACTAAAAAATTTTACTTAAGAAAATTTAAAGAGAAAATACGACTTAGGTGGAAATGGAAACAACTCGTTGACATCTGCATCAGGACAGAATAAAGGTGTGGAGCCACTGGTTTACTCATTGCATTTCATAGACATGACCCCTTTAGAATATAGGATTATAGTACGTGTATAAAAGTAACAATAAATATGTAGACGCGTAGATGGAAAGCAGAATATAGGAAACACTCACGTACACATGTAAAGTGATTCAGGTAACTCAAAAGGTAAAATGAATGAATTCAATTACACTGTAATTGAATTAATTCATTTTACCTTTTCAGTTGAATTTAAATGAGACACTTCTGACTGGTTTTAAGAAGCAAAAACTGTTAAATAAAATGTGCTTTCAGAGCCTTTCCGAGACAAAAGAGTTCCACCACTGAGGTGCACACTCTTGGCAGGCTGTCACACACATCTCAAACCTTTTTATGGAGACTTCTGCAGTCCCCCAGTTGATATCTAATTACAAAATAATAGACAACGTTATTGTTGTGTCAGCTGAGGCTGGTAAATGAACCGGAACGCTCTCACTATTAAATTGATCCATGGTTTGAATTTCAAGCTCGGACATTAAATCATAAGGAACAAACAGTATCTCCCCTTTGGGATACGATTCATCTCGAGAAGAACAACGTAGATATTAAATTGAACGATGCATAAATTGTGTTTAATTCGATCTTTAAAACCCCTGTGAGATACGGCATCAAACTCCAGGGCCAATAAGGATTGAAAGAATAAATATTCTGCTCGTTTGATGTCCAGGAGAACACTGGGGGGGTGTACAGTGCTGCAGGTGTGTTGAGGTTGGGAGAGGAAAGGAAAGATTTAATAATCACCAACAGCTGTTTTCTCTTAAGGGACAAATGTAAAGAGGAGACCACAAATCAGCACATTCCTCCCCTTCAGAGAGTCGGGATGACATTCCCTCCAGGGTTTGTAAGTGCAGGGAAGGATTTACAGAGAAGAAGGGAGGGAGTGAGGACAAGATGTGGTTAGTCTCTGTCTCTATCTCCTCACCGCCTGAAAGACGGAGCCGAGGGCTTCACTGAGAGCGTGCACTTTTTTGTGCCGACTAAATCTGCTGCTTCCTATCTTTTGCTGGACGACCTTCATCTCTCTCTCCTTTTCTTTCTTTCTCTGCCACTCTCTTGCCACCTTTGTGTGTCTAACATTTTATCCACTTTGCCATTATAACTTCTCTTCCATCTCTTTTATTCCTCCTGGTTTTGACCTTCAACGTCGTCCTCCATCAGAGGTCAGGGTTCAGAATCATGGTGACCCCATCTCTGACTGAAAGGGTGTCATCCGATGTGCAGACGGACTCCAGAAGGACTGGGAAATGTCACAAGCATTCATACAATACAAAAGCTGTCATTCAAAGCTCATCCTGAATCCCTGCCAGCACTGATGGACTTATTGAGTGACTTATTAGAAATTGTAAATACACAGGAATCTGTTTAGTCATGTTATTCCGATATATGAAATGTGCCTTCATTCGTCTTGCTTCTTCCCTTTTCACGCCACAGTAATCCCATCAAATGGGCCTTGATTATTATGGCAGAGCGTGCTGGCTGACTCAAGACAGAGTGCAGACACAGAGTATGAGCAGAGTGAATACAGATGGAAACTGGAGACGCTGCAGCTCCACTGTCCAGAGAGTAAAGAGTGGGAGTCTCAGCTAGACTGGAAATAAGCTTCTAACATGGAAACGAACGATCACACCTGTGTCCTTCTCACCAGAGCATGTGTGTGCGTGGCATGATGAGCGTAGATTCACTGTGGTATCAAGCGATGATGTGTTACAGTAGCAGCAGGGTGACCTAAATTCAGCACAAAAGCAGCTCCATGACAATAATTGGAACAATAACATCGTATGCTCAATGTCTGCACACACCAGGAATGGAACAGGTGCTTGTGTCATGTTATTTCTGAGCATGAGCATCCTGTAGTATTGACAGCCAGGTTGGAATTCAGCCGTGGATCATGTGTTTGTCAGATTCAGCTTTAAATACAGGCACATTGTTGTTTCCAATGTATTTGATATGTAAATTACATTTATTTAAAGTGTAATCTGCAATGCTTTCATCATACGATGTGTGTTACGTGTGTCAGGACGTGATGTCTGTATTTGGAAGGAAGCAGCAGCCTCCTCTGCACAGATTCATATTGTCCATGTTGAGCACAGCAGAGCAATCATTCATCATTCACCTGCTCCCAGAAAGGAAGCCGGATCAGTGAGATCCTATAAAAGACAACACAACAATGTTTATCAGTTCATCCCTTTGACCCACAGCCAGACCCACACCGAATGGAAATCAGATACTGTCCTCCTGATGGCCCCCGCCCCGTCTGCGTCATCGCTTGTTATGATGATCTATTTTCTATCCCCCTTTCAGCTGCAGATGTGGCTCAGAGTAAAGGACGAGGAGAATTCAGACATAATGAAACACCTGTTGTTGTCTGTAGGTGAGAATATTACCAGCCCAACAAACACGAGGGAAATCACACGCTGCTGAAAGAAGTACTCACATCAAAGTAAAAGCAGCAATACCACAATGAAAAAATGTTCAATTACAACAGTCCTTTATTCAATATTACCTGAGAACAAGTACTGACAGCAGAATGTACTAACAGGATCAATTGTCCTCATCATGCAAAGTGGCCCAATTTAAAATGGGTTTATATATATTATATACTGTATACGGTATATATCACAGGAATATCATTTGATTGACATGTACATGTGAACGGCATTATAATAAAGATAATGTCAGTACATGCTACTGTTGAATAGTCTAATCTTTGTATGACAATGCATGTAGATCAAACTGATCAGATATTGATAAAATATTGATCTGAGTAGAAATAAAATAATGCAGTGCAGTAAAAACTACAATATTGATTAATTAACAAATACCTCTGGATTGTGCTTTAGTACAACACTTAAGTAAAAGTACTTCAGTTGGGTTCCAACTCTACAGATTCAGATTCGCTCAGATTTCAGTGTCATCCTAAATGTGCCCAGCAGGTGGCGACGTGTTGAACCCCAACTGGACAATTGATCGCTGCAGTTGACTCTGGGAATAGAGGGGACTTCTCCCCCAAAAAATATCTTTAATTTCATCACATTTAGGACACTGCATCACACCACACATGAATTGCTGCACTCCACTGAGCCGTGTGATCTCCAGACTCGGTGTGTTCGTGTCACTACATTTCCTTGGCCCTTGAACACGACCTGGAAAGCGGTGAGTACTGCATCCTCAGGATGTGACAGACACATTTGATCATGTTGATTCTAGTCTACTGTTCACCACATGTTCAGTAACCTCACAAATACATCTGACAAAAAAGTAGGCCACTATTACCAACTGCTTGGCAAAGTACCGCGCAGCACCGCAGCAACAGCAACCGCACTTGTTCGCGTTTGACGCATTCATGTACGCCTCGTAATCTCTGCAATCCGATTCAAAGTGTGACTTGAAAAAATATAATCTATTTAAAAGGGGTTTTATCTGTCCACTGGTCATTGAATACATTGTTATTAACGCACACAATCAATGATATGTGGGGAACGTATTAGGCCAGAGAATGTAGTAACATTTTTCATCACTGTTGTTTTCATATTTCCGACGGTATTTAAAATACTCTCAAACTCCAGTGTCAACAATGAACAACTTTGCTCGGAGAGTTTCTTGTGAAGCTGCGGGGACGTGGGATGCATGGGATGGGATGAGGTGACCGACAGCGGACAAGGATGTGAGGAAGACAGTTGTGATCAAGGAGGTTTTACATTTCTGACTACATGAGAAGGAACACATGGATAATTCAAGTTCTCCGAATCTGACCTCCCCTGAGGCTCACCGGGCTGAGGTCCTGGAAAACCCACTGCAGGTAAATGTGTTTTAAAGAGGTTGGTCAAGTAATATTAATACGGTAAAGAAATGTATAGATATTTTTTTAAGGAAAAGACAAATGGAATTCTGTGCAACATTAATACATTTAGTTTCACACTTCTTTATTTAGCAGGCTATCACTGTATATTGTTGCTGGTTCTTAATGCGGTTGGTTTTTCCTGGACTGTCTTTGATATAAATCCACTTGTTTCAGCTGCTAAGCTTCACTAACACTCTGAGCTATGGCTGCAGAGATAAAAGTCATTCTAACTTTCAGGAACGTGCTTCCCCACACTCCATTTGGAGCAGGAAGTTACACACTAATGCCCAAAGAGAGGTTAAGTTGGGTCTCTAAAAAAATGGTGGAAGTAGTATAGCCTCAGCCTGCAAAGCTCTTTGGGTAATGAATGTTGGGGCGAGTGGGCGAGACGCCACAGAGATCTATCGGTGTTGGCACCTGTCAGAACTATTTTCTAAAGTGATCACAGCTAAATCATTGTGATGAAAGGTCTTCCAGTCGTTACAAACTTTTAACTTTGAAGTGGACTCTCTGACTCATGCAGAAACTTCAGTATGCAGGAAGTCTCTTTGTGTATGTTAATGTGAACTCTTCCTCTCATGTGTCTGTGATAATGTTTTGCCATATGCACGTCTGTCCTCTCTCCTCCTACTCTTATGCGCACACACATTCTCCTCATGCTCATCTTCCCGTGTCATTGTGCGCCCCTTGTTTTGCCATGTTTGCCCAGTGTGTGACATTACCAATGGGGGCAGAGATGAGAGAGTAACAGAGGAGGCATGAGAGACGTGAGTAGTGAGTAATGGCCTGTGGGTGGGCGTGAGAGAATAGAGCTACTGTAAGTGTTCTGAACAGCTGGCTAATGGTCCCAGCCCCCCCTCTGTCCCAAGCTACCCACCATCCCAGTGAACATCCCAACATCCAAGGGACAGTATCTGTCTGTCTCACAGTCTAACTGCCTTCTAGGGTTGAAAAAGTTTGTATTGGTCGTTAGAGAAGAAAACAAAGACAACGTTAGAGACGAGTCCCACAAACCTCCCCAGGAGGTGACAGTGTGTGATGTTGCTTTGTGAGGCTGCTCTAACGTTCGATGGTATTTATGTACTGCATCATCCTTTTCCTCCCAAAGACAATTATTTTCCAGTAAGGTGACATAAAAACACAAACAAGACACACAGATGATCGTGACTCAGTTAGACAAAGACAGTTAAAGTGCTGATGTTATGAACACATTTAATATCAGGGATGTTTATTCAAATCAAGAAGACGGATGTTTACAAAAATGTGACTAGGGATGCGTATTAGTGCGCTCAGGGAACATCCCATATGATTTTGAGAGAGATATGAATCTTGATCTTTATATGTTTTCAAGGATTCTTCCCCATTGTGACGCACAATTTGAGTCATATTGACGAGTTTCTCTTGAAATATTCCGAGGTTATATAAGAGAGCATTGACGTATGTTTCTACTATTCGCAAGTATTTCCAGAAATATTTGATGGTTTCAGTTGTTGCTTTGCATGTAATATAATGGAGGGGTTTGACCGTGGCCTCGGTACCTTTAGAGTGTACTTCTGTTTATTTATTCTTTATGGCTGAGTGAGTTCTTTTCATCAACAACTGCTCAGATTTGCAGTTTGACGATTTTAACTTGCACAGTAAGAATATAGATGAATGGGCAAAGAAATAGCTGGACACATTTATGTTCTTGGGTAATAGGATCTTTGATTTTGAAGATGCCTTTGGCACATTATGTCAGAATGTTTTTTAGCCTTCCAAGACGTTTCCATTAGTCAATGTACATCAAGACTTTTTTTACTTTTCCTTCTCATTCGGGTCAATAGTCGATACTTCTGTCTGCAGAGGTCGAACAGGTCATCATAACCATGAGCAGGTTGAGTTAGGTTGTTGAAAGGTCATCCCCTCTCTGCCTTCCTCTGTCCCCCGTCCTTCTCTCCATGCTGACGCTCATGCTTCTTCTGTACCCACCACCTCCGAACAGAAACTGGGGGCTTCATCCAGAGATCAGCCCATCCCAGGGATGCACAGATCCCCATTGTCAGGGCACACAAAGGGCCGTGCTGTTTGTTTGTTGGTCAGGATGAGACTCAGTGCTGTCAGTCCCTCCGTTCAGCTTCTATCACTTTATCTCCTTGCTTTGAAGCTGGGAAGCGGTGGTTCATGTTCTGTTCTGATCCTGTGATTGCTTTTTGCAAGGACACGCGTAAAGAATGTCTGAACAGGAGAGTTGCATGCGTTGGTGTACTAGCCTGCCTGTGTGAGGGGTGAATGTCTTAGAGGTTACAGGACGTTACTGTGTGACTATAAATGAGGTAGAACACTTAGCATACAGAGGGGAAGTAGTAATACATACATGCATGCAATAACCTGAACTCTAATTGACTTGATTATCACTGACATTGAAATTATATAATTTACACATTTGAATTGCAGCAATTTTCAAAGGACCACAACAGTTTCACTATAAGGGGGGGATCAGAGAAACTGTAGTTTATTTCTAAGGGACTATAAAACAAACCCGGTGGTGAGCGGGACAAGTCAACTCGATATGATGGGTAAACAAAGTGGTTGTTTGATATTCTTCTCCTGATGTGATTGAACATTATCTACTGTAATAAGACATTTCATCAGGATACCTTTGTTTTGTTCTGTGGCTCTGGGGGCCGGAGCTGCACTGTATTGAGGTCTGTAACATAGCTTGGGGCCAGGCTCTGAAGGGCTTTAACACAAAGAGCAGGGATGTGGTATCAAAGGAGGACAGGTACAGGTGATATATATTCCCTCTCACGTAGGAGCCTGCAGTCCTCAGCAGTTGCATGTGTTTCATTGAGACTTGGTTAATATCAGAGAATAGGCGGGTTTGGTTCCGTCTGATCAGCCAGTCCGGAGCTGTGCAGGGACCCAGGTGATCAATAAGTATTGCATGTGTCGAAGCAGTGAAGAGGTTAAAGGAACAGTGTTTAAGGAGTGATGACTTGTTGCTGTAATCATTCCTCCTTCCATGCCCCTATAAATGCATGATTAAGTTCTTCTGACACTTACACAAGGACGTGTTGGACAAACCAAGTGTTTATTATTCAAGTCTACAAACTTTTAAGCGTCTCTATTCCTCCACTGCAGCTCAGAAAGGAAACAACAAGAATGGTTAAACACAAAACTCACTGTAGAAGAATCAGGTAAACATAAAACATAATTACCACCAACCAGGCCTGGATAGAAGGATTAGTTACAATAACTAACAGTAAGTTAAATTGTTTGCAGACAGACGTTCTCTACAGTGTGCATGGCGAAATAGTAAACACAATTAAACTACAGTGTAACATTGCAAGCTGTGTGGTATTAAGTCTCTGCTGCTAGGTAAAGATAATGTTTGCTAAGTATTCCACGAGCCAAAGGCACTCCCAGGGTGTCAGCCTCGCTGCTTCAACTGCTTTGTTTGCTTTTCCTCTGACAGCAAAACTCTTTACTCTTTACCCTCTCTCTCTCTCTCTCTCTCTCTCTCTCTCTCTCTCTCTCTCTCTCTCTCTCTCTCTCTCTCTCTCTCTCTCTCTCTCTCTCTCTCCCTCAGTGTGGAGAGTATTAGGCAGCTGCTGCTTGGTAAGATTCTTGACTCCTGCTGTGGACACCTGAACTGCAAATGTGTGCGCGCTCTCCTTTCACCAACACTGAGACAACAAACAAACAAACAAACATTATTCTGTTCTGTATTTAGGTTGAAGTCACATCCTGACTGAGTTTGATGTGATCAATCTAATAAAAATGCCCAGATGATTCCATCATTACTCATTGAATTGCCTGTGGTATCTTCAGGCTGTACATCCACCACCTAGTAGTCTTTAAGCTCTCTGTCACACACACACACACACACCTACACACACACACACACAGTCGCGCTGCATCACTCCTCTCCATCCCG
>CAAKHC010014751.1:34238-44355 GCA_901007825.1 Macroramphosus scolopax | reverse complement strand
AATTTCACCTAAATTCATGCAATAAATCTCTCTCTCTCTCTCTCTCTCTCTCTCTCTCTCTCTCTCGGTGTGGAGAGCGCTAGGCAGCTGTTGCTTGGTAAGATTCTTGACTCCTGCTGTGGACACCTGAACTGCAAATGTGTGCGCGCTCTCCTTTCACCAACACTGAGACAACAAACAAACAAACATTATTCTGTTCTGTATTTAGGTTGAAGTCACATCCTGACTGAGTTTGATAGTTTGATGTGATCAATCTAATAAAAATGCCCAGATGATTCCATCATTACTCATTGAATTGCCTTTGGTATCTTCAGGCTGTACATCCACCACCTAGTAGTCTTTAAGCTCTCTGTCACACACACACACACACACCTACACACACACACACACACACACGCTCACTGTCAAGCAGCAGCCTCCTCACGGACTCAGTAGCACGAAGCAGCAGGCCACTTACACTCTGTCCTGAAGCTGGACAGGGTTATTGATCCTGGTTAGCTGAACAGACAGCAGCTGGCCTGAGAGGTGACACCCCGGGTGTCTGTCTGATCATGAATTAGCTCTCTGTCTGTCTGGCTGCTAACATGTGAGGTGTATCAGCACACACCCACACACAAACACACGCCTCTACCTTGCTATGATATCAGCAGCTCAGAATCTCGTCATCTATCATCCATCTGCTTCCACTTCCTCCTCCTAAGTCCTGTTTCACCACCGACACGCTGCAGTCATCAGACACATGTCGTAGTCAAACACTGGAGTGTAGATCCTGTTTACCTCTGGTGTGGTTGGTCTATGATGTGGGTTTGTTATGTAGGTCACTGGACTCGTCAGGCTTGGTGTCCATGTGAATGTGCAGCAGCAGCCGGTGAAGAGACGATGAAGAGGACTGGACTGGATGTGGTGGTTCGGAATTTGAAATCACCCATAAAACCACTTGGCTTAAATTCTTTATCAGGTGATGAGGAGAGGATAAGTTGTGTTATGCAATGAGAGGGTTCAACACAAGTGGTTCTCCTGGAAACGGGCTGTTTGATGGTTTATTCCTGTTAGCTGGAGATCAGTTGACTCGACGGGACTTTGATTGACAAAAGCTTTCTGTTTGTATTCATTATGTGGATTAATATTCTACAAACAAAACCTTATCTGTCATCTTGTTTTGTCCCTGAAGAAAGTCGCAGCAGATGGTAATATACAAATGTGAGGTTCATTAGAATATTTATCAACATTAATGTAGAGTTGTTCATTTCTTTGTGGCCCCTCTTCCACTCTCCTCTCCATCATCACTTCCTTAACACCACTTATTTTCCTCTTCTCTCCTCCTCACTGCTTTTCTACTCTGTTATTACCTTTATCACCTTCATCACCTTCATCACCTCCCCCGCAGAACACATTGTAAAACATGCAGAAACAATTGTGTTCCCTAATTGCCTCAGTTTTCCTTTTATCCAGCATCCATTAGCAACTGTTAGCATCCTTAATGATGAGGCAACACTAACACGGTGATTAAAGAACGGTTCCCTTCCAAACATAGTTGGGTTTATTTCATCAAACTGGAGTTTTGCTTTGTGTGATGTGCTGCCGTTTGTGCACACGGAGCGCCGCTTGTAATAAAGGAAGGACCCGATCACACGGGGTCCCACAGCTGCAGGAGCCTTTATTTGTTCACACAGTGCAGCAGGCTCAGAGGTGTCGACCTGCACAATCGGCTGCCAGTGTTGAAGTTCACCGTCCCTTAAGATGTGATGGATGTTGTACGTCGGAGTGAGTTCACGTCTGATCTGAAACTTGTGTTGGTGATATTAAACCGTTCAGATGGTTGATTAACTCGTGGGGGAGTGCAGGTTGTCTCTGTGGACAGGCGGGTTGATGGATTCAGAGATACACTGAGACACAGCAGCAGTCACGTTTACAGCCTCTGCTCAGCGTCACGTAGTTAATTATGGGTGTGACCCTTTATAAACAGAAGCCAGGTCCTGCTGTGATTAATCAGATTCATCTTGAAAGTCACCTGAGCAGACGGAGCCCGGCAATAATGATCCAACTGTTACCGTGTCAGCAGGTCACACCTGCTGCAGACTGCGGATCAAATGAACCTTTATCAGGGAAAACTATGGAGATTTGTCCTGTGATGATTAGATTGGTTTGTTATAGACAGATTACTGCGGGGTTTATGCTACTTTGATGTTCACAGGTCTCAGACCTGCTCTTCACTGCTCATGTTTCCCCCTATGATGACGAGAAGATGAAACCTTCAGACAGATGGTGACACTAAGAGAAGGTTATATACTATAATATATGTTCTATAAGTTCCATTGTAGTTCGTGAGACAGAAGGTATTTCTTCCTCAGAGTGATGCCAGCTCCTCCCCCTCACTGTGAAAATACATCTCATATTTTCACTTACGATGCTCAACCATGTGCTGTGGAGTGATCGACCCCCTGCGGGTTGATGGACGGGGACCAGGGAAATTAATTTACACTCTCTTCATTGTGGCATCACTTGTCTACAGCCCTGTTAGCTCATTGTCAATAATTTCAGATGGCTGTTATTGACAGTGTTGCCTCCTCCTCCTCCGACAGGACGGACTGCTCAGCCCGAACCATCAAACTCTCTTCTCTCCGTTTCCACTCGACTATTTCTGTACTATTCTTCTCCTCCTCCCTCATCTTTTGCAGCTTACTCCTCTTCCTTTCTGTCTTTTCTTACCATGTCCTAAGCACATCCTTTGTCTTCATCTGTAAACTCCCTTCACTGACTAACCCTTCCTCTCCTCTCACCACCCTCCATCTCTCATAAAGCTCTTTCAAGGGATAAATACTTGGCTGTGCTCAGCCGCTGTAATTTACTTTACAGTGATGAGATTCTTTCTTTAGGTCTTTATCATTCAGATTCCCCTCCCACTGCATGCTCTCATTTCTTTGTAAACTTTGTCTGCCCACGAGCGTCGCTACGCCGTCGTTTATGTCTTAGAATTGAATTTCCTTCTGGCCATGATTTCCGTGGGCTCGTGGGGGAAAACAGCCAAGCGCGTCCTTAAACTGCTTTAAATGAATGTTTCTCCTTCAGTCTCTCATTCAGCAATCACTGAATTATAAAACGGTCCTTGTCATCATTGTGTGGCGTTCGAAGGACCTCGTGAGGACATGTGGTCACAGTGTGGTGGTAGAAGTAAGATGAATATTGGGAGGGAAGAAGAGCTGAACATCCACCTCCATGTCAGTACGGACGTACGTTCACGCCCCCTGAAAAGGAAGCTGACCAACTTTGGTGAACCCTGAAACTCTCCCATCAGTGTTTAATGATAACAAACGAATGATAAACACAGATTGAACATCATGGTTGATAAACCTACTAAACATGAAGATGTTTACATCATCACAGCTGTTGTCATGCCGACGTCAGACTGTATCCCAGTCGTGCCTGCACCTGCGTGCTGACCATGTGTTTGTGTCTCCGACCAACATCTGGACCTGTGTGAGGTGTCGTGTGGAGGGTGTGTTTGTGTTCTGTGTACGCAGCCGTTAAATGTCTGGAAATGTGCTTCTTTGTGTTTGTTGCTGTGTCGCGTGTGGGAGCCGAGAGTTTGATATTACAGAACCTAACAACTCCCAGCTCAACCACAGCACACTCGCACCTTCACACACACGCACACACACACACACTTGTGTCTTTTAACAGCTCCCCCAGTGGACCGAGCTTCTCTGCGGTTGTCGTGGAGATGACAGATGTGACAGCTGCAGAGGCGACTGCAGGGAGTGTTTCGGGATTTGACGTGTGGCAAGTGGAGCGTCACCTAATCTCCTGTCTGTCTGCTGCTTGTGTCCACAGATTTACCTCGTGGGAATCATCATCTCTATATGTGGGAATGTGCTCATTAGCATTTCCCTCAACATCCAGGTAAGTTTCGGAACGCAGCTGTGCAGCAGTCAGCACACAGCAGGTGCTTAACGCCTGTCAAATCTTATTTTTATTCCCTCTAAGTACTGCTACACTGTCTTCCTCCTAACAGCCGGCTCTCTCTGCAGCACACTTGGCTTTCTGTTCGACTTTGTAATTCCTATCAATTAGGCCTATTTGTATTCCAACAATGAACCTGGGGGTTCAAACATAGATAAGTATTGTAATCAGCAATACGTTTGCAAAATTAAAGCAGAAAAATGTAGTTTGCCTCGGGGGGAACTACAATACTTGTTATTGGAAGGGGAGAAGCTGATGATGTCACACCGGCCGTGTAAGGTCAGCGGCAGACAGACACGGCCTGCGGCAGCAGGACTGGCAGGTCGGCGGTGATCCTGTGCTCGTCTCTGTCGCTGTAAAGCGTCACTCAGTCGTACGTAGAGCAAGAGCAGGTGTTGGGGCTGTGATGGGGAAACAGAGGAGACTCCATCCTCCCACTACAAGAAGGGAACCATCTAAAGGATGTTGGGCTGTGCCAGTAAGTGTTTGGTTCATCAGGCGGTCGACGCTCGTTGAGAAAGAATCGTTAATGATTATGAAGTATACGTTTGGTTTTGCCTTGTACAGCTTCCCACCTCATTGATTCCCCTAATTGGTGTCAATTCTCTTCTGAGATGAAGTGCTAATCATGATAAAAGCATCGCGCTGTGTTCAGGCGTGTGTGACAGTATTTGGAATACTGTCGACCGAAGTACATAAAGTACACTGACAGACAATCAATCACACGTTATAACCAATACGTATATTCAAATGATGTATTAGTATTCTATCATTGAGTTTGATTATTATGGATGTTAGATATTTGATGTGTTATTTATTTCCTTCTGTGCAAACGACACTTCGCTGCTTCAGTGATCATGAGGGTCGTTAGGATGAATGTTCTATCATGTATAACGAGTGTGGAGATTCACAGACGGGGACATCGGCCCCGTGCACCTCGGTTAATGGCATATCTGTGCTATAATCACTAGATGCCAGTGTTAGTGCGCTGCGGTGCCTTGATACCAAAGGATGAGATACTGGAAAGCAAAAACCAGCTTGTCATAAAACATATTTTAAAAGGGTTTGACATCATGCAGGTCGTGTTTACTGCTCCAGACTGCAGACGTCTGGCTGTCACGATGTTTGGATGTGGGGCCCAATAATCATGATAATGATCATTTATATTAATCTCTTTATTTGTTATGAGCCTACGAGTCTATGAGCTTAGTGAAATGCAAATTCTCATCAGGCTCACCGGGGCCCTGATGAAGAGGAACTCATTATCGGTTGTCTCTCTATGAATTAGAGTGAAGACAGGTGTGTGTGTGTTTTAAGCTATGATGTCATAAACTGTGACCTGTTCCAGGTGTTAGCAGATGATATGTGTGTGTATGAGTTTGTTCTGAGCAGCTCTCCAGTTATATGACAGCTGCCTCCGGCTCCTCTTCCCCTCTCTCTCTCTCCAACAGAAGTATGCTCACGTCCGTCAGTCCCAGCGTGGCTCCAGGCCCTACTACACCTCCGTGCTGTGGTGGTGCGGTGTGGTTCTCATGGGTGTCGGGGAACTCGGTAACTTTGCTGCCTATGGCTTCGCCCCAGCATCACTCATCGCCCCGCTAGGCTGCGTGTCTGTCATAGGTAAATGTGACCTTCTACCCCTCATACATTAACCATGTGTGGAAAGGTTTCTTCTTCAGGGAGGAGGAGGAGGCGTCGCCGTGTGAAGACGGATCTCCTTCTCCTTTCATGAATGGACATCTGACATCAGGCTGACAGACAGACAGACAGACAGACAGACAGACAGACAGACAGACAGACAGACAGACAGACAGACAGACAGACTGACTGATTTGATTGATTTATATAAATCGTATATATATTGTATATTTTTGTTCAGCTTATTTAACCGCCAGCTGCAGGACTGCTCATTTGTGCAGCCCACAGTGTGAACCAAGCTGTTAGGAACTAGGCCGGATTCATAAGCCAATCAAAACACAAGTTGCCTGGTTGCCACAGCTGGCAGCTGCTCAGCGCCGACACTCCAAACGCAGGTTAAACATCGAGCAGGTTCACTTCTTACCTCCTGCTACTCATCACTCACCGCGCAGGAGGTGGTGACTCACGGATATTAATGGTCGCTATTACCCCGACGCCTCAAACGATTTTTCTATAGCCATGTCTACCAAGTGGATGAATAGTTTGAATGAAACACTCAACCACACCACAAATCTTCCTTAAAGGGCCGAATGTGCAACAGTGTCGTCCTTGCTTCAGTGAGCAATTACTTTTTTAATTGCTTTTACCGCAACAACAGGAGTTTAGCACTATTGAGTCAATATGTCGCTGCGTGTAAAGCTGACACGCCTGTGAGTTACTGCCACCATCATTATAGCATCAAATAGACGGCTGATTGATAAACACATGGGAGTTTGCATGAATAATACGCAGCCGAAGTGTTTCTTCAAAGAGCATCTCGGGGGAATTAATGAAGCCAGAGGTGACGAGGTGAAAGGAAGGGAAGGTGGCGAAAGAGAGGAAGATGTCTGCAGCGTCAGACGGAGCTAACAAGCAGAGCAGCGGGGGAAATGTGCAGGCAGCTGTCTGTCATCGTGACCCCACCTCTCACCTCGCGCTGACTCACACTGCACACAAATGACCACATGCACACACACACACACTGCTGCATGTATCGCTTTAGTCTCCTGTAAACACCCCGGGTCTGTTGATTTTGTCATCCAGATCGGCTCTTTAGGCTATCACTCACCTCTCCTGCAGCTATGTCTGATATCCAAGAGCTGTGAGAAGGCTCAGAGGGGGACAGACAGCGGGAGGGCTTGGAGGAGTAAACAATTCGAAAGCAAGTGTTGGTTGTGGAGAGAGGAAAGAAACAAGGTTTGGTTGCTGAGAGGAGAAGGTAGGTGTTTATACGGATGTGAATGATATTAAACAGCAGGTAGAGAAATATACAGAGCAGAGGAGGAATAAGGATGAGATCGGAGGATGCTGCTGTCATGTGCCTGTGCAGTAGCAATCTGACACTCCATGAAAAGCAGTTACTACTGTCACCATCCACCGAGCCCACCCGTCTCTATTAGGGACGACATCAACATCCCAAATGCTGTTGTATGGAGCTGAGCTCTCCTTGTTCGATGCCATGTCATCACATGCAAAGGAGGAAGGAGGCGGGCAGGGTGTAAGTACACACAAACCTCATCCAGGCATCAGCATTGCTCAGAGATGTCGGTCCTGTAGTTACGTAAAACTGACGAAGATGTGAGAAGCAGTCAGGTCGAAAACATATTTACATACAGTATGTCTACATACTGTATATACTGTATATACTGTATACTGTACGTGCAATGTGGTAACAGTTGTTATATTGGAGTCTCAAAGGATGACTGGGGAAAGAATATATGACATGGTATATGTGCATGTCGGGGGGGGGGGGGTACTTATCATTACACAACTAAGAGGCCCCCATAGAGGGACAGTAATGATCGGATGTACACACACACACCTGATGTACACACAGGAACGGTGACAGAGACGTGTACCCCAGAGGTTCATTTATCAGGCCTTGTGAATCTCACTTTGTATGGTGTTGCTATGGTTACTTGTTGAATCCAGCTGGTCCAGAGGCAAGGAAGGAGTCCTAATGTGTGAATGCGAACATTCTCCCTGTATGAAATATTAAACAAGTGACTGTTTCCACTGAATACCAAGGAGAGTCTTTATGAACTTCCAATTTGACAGGAATGTCTCTGCGGCGTCGTGAGCATCAACGGCTTGTTGCACACGTCCCCTCTGAAAT
Source organism: Macroramphosus scolopax (assembly GCA_901007825.1). NCBI lineage: Eukaryota > Metazoa > Chordata > Actinopteri > Syngnathiformes > Centriscidae > Macroramphosus > Macroramphosus scolopax. Next base: position 36,602 of record CAAKHC010014751.1, on the reverse strand, counting down.
ACACTTGATCAGAGCTAATGTTGCTTTAATTCAACTTTAATTATCAGATTTTATATTGGCGCTTTAATGGACTGGTTATAATAACAATCAGTACCACGGACCATCAACCCTCTGTTGATGACAGATTAAACTAGCGTCGTGCTGTTCTGTCAGTGTTTAACATGCACATCAACAACCTGCCTGTCATGCTTTAAAACCTCAGTTAATCCCACGTGTGAGACGCTGTGTATCACTGTCACACTGAGCTGTTGATGCTCTGCAGCTAATCTCTTTAAGAAGGTGGCAGAGCCGGTGCACCAGCTTATCCTGTCTGTCCGTCTTCTTCATTGGTATTTCGCAGCAGTCTACCTCTGTGTCTGCGTGCCGTCACCTGCACACCCGACTGTATATACAGCAAGCACACAGCCACAGCTGCTGTTCTGAGGTATGATCGGAGGATGAAGTATAATCAGCACTCCAGGATTAATGTGAGATGATCTACTCGGTGGTGTTATTAAGTGCTGAGGACCCCCAGCGCTGCAGCCACAGTGTGTTCTGCTTCCCTGTCTCAGGCAGTTTGTTCATCTGATTCATCCGTTCATGCCTGTCTAATGTCTATTGACACCTTAGTGTGTCTGTGTTACAATCCATCTCTGTCACAGTTCTGCACGACTGTTTGACGCTCTCAGTGCCGCGGTGCATATCAGGGAACATTTAGAGCGTTTATCTGAGGCTCAGCTCGTGAAACTTATTGCTTTTCGGCGTCTCGGTTGTGACACTGATATTGATGAATGGGTTCATTAAATATGTGGCGTGGAACCGCATCCTGCTGTAATATGATGCTGCTGTTATGAAGTCCTAATGAGTTCCATTTATCTAACCACGCTGACAGATGTTATCAGAGGATCAAACCGTCGAGCAGGGTTTGTATATCATGTGTACATTAAACATACAGTATCACTGTGCATGACTGGGGGCTCGTGTGTGAGACTGTTGCAGTGATATTAACTCCATCATCAGACTCATCCAACCATCTTCCTGCAGCACGAATCATGTTGTTGTCTTTATCCAGTCAATATCCAATCACTTATCTGAACTTGTGTGTAATTGAACTAGAAGACAAATCGATCCCGAATATCAGTTTGAAAATGGATGATGATATTCATGTTTTTAAGATCAAAGGACAAAGATAGATAAACAGAGAGCTGATGATTTGAAATGAAACCGTGTCCAGACTGTGTTCTGTGCACCCGATTACTTTCTAGAATATATAAAGTTCAGATGGATCTGCAGTGGAGCTCAGAGAATCCTCCCTGAATGTTGTTTGTGGTTGAACTAACAGGAATGTATTTCCATTTCCAGCCAGCGCCATCATATCGGTGGTTTTCCTCAAGGAGACGGTGTGTGCCTCCGACGTCGTTGGTAAGTCGCCACAGATTGAAGAAGATACGTCCAGATTTATGTTGTGAAAAGATCCGTTGAAGGGGAAAGATATTAGAGACTCACTGAGGTGGAGCTGGAACATGTTTCCACCGGTTATTTCTGGCAGTGGATGCAGCATGTGTGCGGTCTAAAAACATCCTGCTGTATTATGTAATGAAAAGTTTGTCTTAACAATGTAGACGGTCTGATGAAAATGACACAATGATGGTTACAGCTTCTTTTCTTTTCCCCTAATTGTTCAGGTGAGATTTACAGCCAAGTATTGGAGATATTTAATTGTAAAACCTTTCAATCATAAAGGGGACATCACTGAAAGCATTCTGCATTATAACATTACAAACCTAAAATACATATTTATAGATATATAAACTGTATATATAGATATCCTTATTACTGTACAACCATATGAGCAAGAAAGTAACCAAATACTACAACGTCTGAAACCAGCCCGGCAGAACTTTAAGATACTTCAGTGAGAAGTATTGATGAGCTGGTTTGTGTAGAGTCGATGGATCTGTTCTCTCTCTCTCTCTCTCTCTCTCTCTTCAGGTGGGACTCTGGCAATAACAGGGACGTACGTCCTGGTGACCTTTGCCCCCCACAACTCCACACACATCACAGCTCATCTGGTCCAGTACTACGCCATCAGCTGGCACTTCCTACTTTACCTCGTATGTAACCCTTTAAAGTATATACAGTACATACAGTGTATGTAAGTGTGTTGCATGTTATAGTTCTTCAGGTTGGAAACAACAGAAGTTGGCTGCTGTTGTGCCATTAGTTTGCTTCTTCTAGTAGATCAACTTTTCCTCTCTGCCTCTCTGCTGCTGCCATGTTTGCGAAGTGAACGCGAAATAGAAATAAATCCTGCCCCTGCATGATGATCTGCAGGTACATAAACACTCACCATTGTACTCCACTACTCCATCTTAGTCACGGGTG
>CAAKHC010014751.1:18007-34218 GCA_901007825.1 Macroramphosus scolopax | reverse complement strand
TACAGTATATATATTGTATATAAATACAAATACTGTAAATACATACAGTATATGTATATATATACATATATACATATATACATATATATATATATATATATATATATTCTATATATATATATATATATATATATATATATATATATATATATATATATATATATATATAGATATCCTTATTACTGTACAGCCATATGAGCAAGAAAGTAACCAAATACCACAACGTCTGAAACCAGCCCGGCAGAACTTCAAGATACTTCAGTGAGAAGTATTGATGAGAAGGTTTGTGTAAAGTCGATGGATCTGTTCTCTCTTTCTCTCTTCAGGTGGGACTCTGGCAATAACAGGGACGTACGTCCTGGTGACCTTTGCCCCCCACAACTCCACACACATCACAGCTCATCTGGTCCAGTACTACGCCATCAGCTGGCACTTCCTACTTTACCTTGTACGTAACCCTGTAAAATACATACAGTACATACAGTATATGTAAGTGTGTGTGTGAGCATGTTATAGTTCTTTAGGCTGCACACAACTCAAGTGTCTTCAAACAACGCAGCAAATGTCTCGGCTGCTGTTGTGCCATTAGTTTGCTTCTTCTAGTAGATGAAGTTTTCCTCTGCCTCTCTGCCTCTCTGCTGCTGCCATGTTTGTGAAGTGAACGCGAAATAGAAATAAATCCTGCCCCTGCATGATGATCTGCAGGTACATAAACACTCACCATTGTACTCCACTACTCCATCTTAGTCACGGGTGGCACAAACATAGCCGTTACCATGGTGACGGATGTGGCACGGAGCTGAAACAAAGTGCTTTTTCTGAAAAGCACAAAAAAAAACCTTCCAAAATACAAAGATGTAAATGTTACATCATCTTAGATGTTTTTAAAGGAGGATTTCTGCAGGCGAAGGTCACAACCCGACGTGTTTCCATTGAAGCCAAACTGCCAACAGCGAGGGAGCTCTGCGTTTTTGTACCTTTTAGATTCAACTTCAGTTGTGGAAATACATTCCTGTGTAATTCGACAGTGAGGTGAGGAGGAAGCCCGACTGTACGAGGCAGTACGACACCTGTGATCTGTTATTCAGGAGAGGATTTGAATGCCTCCTGGGCTCTGCAGCCTCAAAACACACAAACACTTACCCTGCAGATGTATATATATTTGAATACTGTCTTTCCTCCTGTAAAATGTACTTTAAAATAACTTGGACCTATTGCAGTACATCACAATCCAATGCAGTAACTCTAATATTCATGCAGGACTCGTCAAGCATCAGAGATGAGGATGTTTAGTCTTACATGAAGTCAGCAGCGGAGCAGCAGCATCATTATTCAGGGAGCAGCCGTCCTCTCATCCAGATTTGACATTGCACAACTAAATCTGCTCCTGTTTGAACGGATGCCAACACACTCAGACACAAAAGGAGTTGTTTTGTGAAACACACAAGATAAATGTTTACGATATTATGGCTGCGGAGACGGACGGCTGTTTTTAAATCGAGGTCTCCCCGCCGCCACCGGCTGCAGTGATTGATGGCGTATAGAAGGTTGCTGTTCTCCATTCTAGGCAACGTATGGTGAATACTCATCAGCCTGCAGGGAAACAACCTCCAGCAAGAGCAGGATTAACTGGAGGTGGTGATTCATCAGAGGAAAGGAAATATCCATCACTGTACTCTCATTATTTTGCTAAGGTCACCCAGTGTTTCATCTTGAAGGACTCAGACTATCTAACGGTTTTGTCGGCTTCCTGTGTGTGTGAAGTGTTACTGGACATCAATAACAAATGACACAGACTTCTTAAATCCATTTGATCGTGGGCATGAGACAAATTAAATCTTGACAGAAGCCTATTATTTAATATCTCTGTGGAGGCACAGGGACGGTTCAGAGAGACGTCTTAAGGTCAGCCGGCGCTTGTTTCTTCCTTTGTATTCCCTCCTTGTTCTCCGTTCATTAAAGCTCTGCGGTGGCTCGCCGAAGGTCCTTGAGCAGCTGAATGCTGTCGGCGTCACAAGGACGGCCCCGGGCCCCGGGCCCTCCTCATTAAAGACCTGTGACTCATTTCGGTTTTTGGCCACAATCGTTTGTTTCAATTAAAATGTGCCGCTCACTCCCTGCAAGCGGCTCTCGGCTTCCGAGATAAGATCGTCAACACAAGTGCAATTTCAAAGCAATTCTGAATGCAATTTTCTGTGCAAAGTTTGTTGAATTGAATCTGCATGAATTAACCTTCCTCTCTCTCTCTCACCAGTTCGTCGAGGTTGTCGCCTTCTGCATCCTGCTCTACCTGTACAAGAGGAAGAAGGTGAAGCACATCGTCATCGTGATGCTGCTGGTGGCCCTGCTCGGTACGACCAAGGGGAAGCTGCTCCATTCAGGGCACGAGGGGGTATTGATGAAAACATTTTAGGTAGTCAGATTTGCTTAGTTGCCTGGCGACCGAGAACGGACCCGTGCTCAGTTATCACTTCTATAAATTCACTACAGCCCACCAGGTTACAGCTAACGACGCCACATGAACCAGTGAGGAAGTTCTGCACTGCCATAAGCTGTTCAGCCAAACGTTGAAGTGATCTGTTGATTGTGTCGCTGCAGCCTCGCTCACAGTCATCTCAGTGAAAGCTGTGTCCGGGATGATCACCGAGTCAATAAAAGGACAGCTGCAGTTCATCTACCCCATCTTCTACGTCATGCTTGTCGTCATGATCGTATCCTGCGCCTTCCAGATCAAGTTAGTCATTGATTTCTCTCTCCTTACCTCTCTAGTCTCCTCAAGTCCGAAGTGTTTGCACAATTTTGGCTTTGTATTCCTGAATAAACAGAAGAATTCTCATAGAATGTGCATGGAGACATTATAATATTATAATTATAGTATTATAATAGTGAAAGGTCTTCTCCATAGAGTCACTACAGGCTGTTCTCTCTGCTTTCCTTCACAGATTTCTCAATCAGGCGATGAAGACGTTCGATGCCACGGAGGTGGTTCCCATCAATTTTGTGTTTTTCACTGCGAGCGCCATCGTTGCAGGTACGTCACAGCTGCTGTACTGAAGAGAGACGTGATATATATTTATCTTAATGTCAACAATCAGAAAAGTCCAAATGTTTTCATCAGAATAATTTTCCTCTGTGTCACCAAACCTGATGCAGCTGGTTCTTATTGACTCACTGAGATCCCACTGACGTATCGATTCATCTACGATTCCAAATCTTCACTGTCTGGGTGTGTTGTTGCAGCTGCAGTGCCCTGTTGTCTGATACAGACGGGAACATGAATGTCAGAACTTAATGTCACTGCGATCCATCCAAAGGATCCAAAATAATCCAGTTAGAACCACAAATGTCAAACTGGCTGTTGCAATAAAGGAAAACAGACAAGAGGCCGCACGTTGTTAAAGGATTCATGGATCCTTCCGGAACAAATATTGTTTAACTGTTAGTGTGAGAGCGTGCTGGAGGTGACATGCTGCTTCCTCACAATCCTCACCAGAGAACAATCATGAATTGTCACTCATCTTTAAAGGTTTTCCTCCAGGTGCTGAGATCCCTCCAAACCTTCGGTACCAGACGGTTTATAAATCAAACACCAATCAAGATGTGCTGCGAAACATCATTAATCTGTGCTGCAACAAAGACGAGAACAATGTGCAGTCGACCGAGTGATTCATTGGAGCACTTAGGAGGCCGCGTTCAGTGGAAACCCAACATATTTATAGAACGTGTGTTCTGCCAGGTCACGTCTTCATCATCCTGTTCCTGCGTTCTACTGGAAGACGACCAGGAGATGTTTCTCAGAAGCAATTGTGTTTCGAGAAAACACATTAATAGGATAAAGACAGATAGAAATCTATTGTCCTTTGTCTCGTGTGTGATTGATCAGTTGGAGAAGGGTAACATGAGCGTCTGGAGTCCGTCGTCACCGACGTCCCACAGCGCAACAGGGGGAAAATCCATTAAGAAGCGGGCAGAGCCGGAGGGCACGTGGTGGCTTTAAATATGTCTCACTTATTCTGTGTGTCTCCAGATATTGTTCTTGGTGTGACTGTCGCTCCCCCCCCGACACGTACGTGCAGGCCGCAGCTGACTGCAATGAGTAATAAATAGCTGATGTATCGAGCAGCAGCAGAACCTCAGGGGGTGGACCTCCACTTTAAGCTGTTCCACATTGAAGAGGATGTATGTTTTGGTCCTCCGGCAGTGGTTGTCACAGCAGTGGACTCGTGAATGGTGAAGTGAGCAAAGGAAAAGTGAGGATACAAAGTGTTGTCTGCCAGCTGAAACGTTCGCCGCTCTCAGAGAGGAAATTGTTTTTCTGCAGATTCTGAAGGGTAATCAGTGACACACGTTGAGTGCTGCAGGCCATCGGGATGGACTTCACCCCTCAGCTGTCTGTTTTGTAGGACTCAGTTTCTCAAACAACAGAGGTGAACTGACAGTTGTATTATTCTGAGGTGAATTGAACTTAATGTGCCTCTTTGTTTCACAGGGATCGTGTTTTACCAGGAGTTTGAAGGCTTGGCCTTACTGAACATCTTCATGTTCCTGTTTGGGTGAGGATTCAATAACATACCACGACTGCACCTTATTAAAATGTGGCCTTTTACCTTAAAATGGCATCCATCCTCCTTTTTTTTCTTTTCAGTTGTCTACTTTCTTTCCTTGGAGTTTTCCTGATCGCCCGAAGTCGGCCAAAAGTAAAGGAACAAGATCGCAATTTCATTGCAATGGGTAGGATCCCTAGTAAGTTATGGCCCGACTGTTAATCAGTCGACACATCACGGTGTTACATGTCGGCCTGTTTGAGTTGAGTATGATGCACAGGCAGTGACAGCACGAATCCCTGCATGTATCTGGAGGAACATGTCTGCAGACCCGGCAGCAGGACCCGTCTAATGAGCTCTGCTGTCTGTTCACAGGGAGGAGCCGCACAGACAAAGTGCAGCCTGAGGCCAAAACTCCGACATGCGGACTGCTGGCAGACAAACTCATGTGCAACAGAGCCGGCCAAACAGACGATACATAAGACCGGCTCCATCTGCTGGGGCTGTGTGTTTGTGGATTCGCGTGTGCACACGCCTCGTTCCCGTTATTTCAACAATGTCTGTATTTATAGAAGTGAAATTGTGCATGAATAAATGCATAACTTCAAATCAGTGCGAGTATTTGTGGACGTCTTGATGTTGGAGAGTATTTCTGTATTTATCATGTGTGGTTATCAGTAACACCAGATTACAAAAACGTTCTCTAACAGGAGGCGAACCACCTCACGACAACTCCAAATAACAACTAGTACAACTAGTACAGAGGGACAGTGACAGACGTCTCTTAAATTCATAAGCATTATGTTAATGAACTGAAGAAATGGTTCAATGTGCAGCATCTGTCAATCAACAAGGTTAAATGATGTTTAAACAATCTCAAATCCAACAGAAAAATCTGTGCACTTCTGCCCCCTAGTGGTTGGAGATGCTAAAGGATGAGCAGGAACTTAATGCTGCTGAGTTAATCTAGACTGATGAGAATGTTGTTAACCTCCCTGATTGTCTGCTGAGCAAAACGATCCTCTCATTAGTGTGTTTCATTTGTTTAGAAGAACCAATCTGCACTCAAGAACTTAAGAAAATATCTCATCCACTAAGTACGAGTTCACTTTCTGCACTCCCGTCTTCACCTCAAATAAACCTCAGTGAACTGCTACCAAACTAGTGTTGCCAAGCAACTAAACTCTTACCTGCCTCCTACACATTATGGGCTGTGCAGAAGAACTATAAAAAGAATCTAATAGTCCGATGCATTTAAGTAGACTGGCCAGGCCCTCCTGTGTAAATCAGTTGTGAAGATTAGAAGAATTATCCAGACAAAAATCATCTGCAAGTGCATCACGGGCCTTTTATTAACTTAACAGAAGTTTTCCACTGCCATGGGATTTATAAACACTCACATTTCTGTAATTCAAATTGATTCATTTGACCTGGTCAAATAGATCAAAACAGTCTGAATGTAAAAGAAATGACAAATTAATTCAGTTTGGAGTCTGAAATGTTTAAAGGCTGAAAACAAGGAAGAGGGTGTAAACTTTCAAAATAAAACCACAAATTCTCTTTTCAAAATCACCAGGTAGCTCGTAGAAGCCTCATGCTGGTCAAATGATGCCACACAGCACTCGAGGAGTTAATGTGAGGAGTCAACTGTCCAGGCACAGTTTGTCCGATGACCGAGTAAATAAAGCATCATGCAATTTAACTGCACGTAACTCCAGTCTTATATAAAACAAATAACTGTTGACTTTATTCATGGACCCCAGAATGCAATGCTCTTGGGAAATCAACCATGTTCAGCGTTTCCTCAGGTGATCTGTTCAGACCTCTATGTTGATCTTTGCAAAGCGGTACTGGAGAGACGTCGGGTTGCGCAGCAGAACGGTTCCTCGTTGTCCCAGTGGCTGGTTGAGAAGGTTGTTCAGGAGACCTGCAACAGCGACGAACCCCAGAGCTTCCCCGCAGCCTGCGGACAGGGAGAAGTCGCCCTGAGTGACCCAGCCGAGTGTCACTCGGGAGCAGTGAGAGGTGACGCTGGGCAGTGGATCTGGCCACAGCCCAAACACAAGATCACAGGAAGGAGAGGAGGGAGCTTTGGAGTCTTCAGATGTTGTGGGGTTACGTTCTGAGCCTTTACTCTCAGTCTTATCAGAAGACTGAGAGGATGCTTCAGCTTTCTTGGAGTCCTTCTTCCCAAGTTTAATTCTGCTTTTAAAGTGGTCCTTGTGGGGAGGCTCCTGAGGCTCCCTGCTGACAGGCCTCGTGTTCAGCAGCTTCAGGTCCTCTGTGGTTGGCACACACACAACGGCATGGAGATCTGGCTTTCCCTTTGAAAGCAGCGACAGACGTACCCAAACCAGGCTCATCCCGTGGGCTGCAAGGAACAACATCTTAGCTGTACGGTCGAGCGCCGGCATCTCCCTGGTACGGCATGGCCTCTGACCTTTAGATGTAGTGGGTCGGCACCATCCAGAGAGCAGCCGCAAGGACTTTCTGTTCCTACGAAGCAAAGAAACATCCATTTATTTAAAGATGACTAATATTCAAATGAAAACTTCTTCTGGCTCTTCTGAGAGATGAACCATTTTGCTGCGCTGCAATTTCAGAATTTAAAATGCCAAAAACATAAATTGCAGCCAATAGAAGACAAAAATAATAGAAATGCTCATTAAGTCAGTCATTACTCATAGCATGTGTGATAGCTCGAGGATTGATACAACTCTTTCCCTCCACTAATCTCTGTGATGTATCGTTGCAATTTAAGGCTGGATGTACTCTGAGTATTCTCATCTGGGATGAAGGAGAGACGGGCTGGAGAAGAGCTATGAATCAAGCCTGTCAAAAAATGTGCTGGGGTCTCTGAATAAAGAAAAAGAAAAAGAAAGAAGTGATGACTGAAGCCACATTTCTCCTCAAGCTACGTTTAACTGGTCCACCGGATTCATCTTGTTAGAAGTGTTATACAGATGTGCAGGATGTCAACAGGGACCTTGAAATAAACCTGTTGAGTCAAATCTGATGAGCTTAATTTCCCAACATGATGAGAGAGAAAAAAACAAAAGCACTTGAGGCATAAATCCCAAACCTGGATGAAGAGTCAACAACAAAACATTTACCGTAGAACAGTGAAGTGGCTCTGAGGCTTCGTCACAGCGACGTCTCGATGTGACGTCATCTCAGTCCCAACTTCGTCCGCCTCTGTTGTGCTTTGGGTCTCGCCGTCTCCTTTTCTCTCCTCTCCTCCTTCTCTCCTAATAAGATCCCACTCCTCTGCCAGCTGTTGCCATGGGCAACAGAACGGAGCCAGACAGCCTTGTTTAATGTAATTGGTTCTTTTGGCGGGCGGGCGCCTGCAGAAGAGGTCAGAAGGTCAAATCCTTGTCAGATTGTTGGGGCAACCTTGTGTGACGAATCCTGACTGCCGAGCAGTGAACAGTAGAGGAGCATGCAGCCTTATTACCATCTCATCTGAATGGAGCCAACACACTGCATAATGGAACTCAACCAGGGTCAGAGCTCCGGTAGATTCCCTCCATCAAAACATCCAAACTGATAATCTGACCACTTACACAGACTGTGGGCATGGAATATTCTGTTACTCTGCCAGGCGACTGTACAGTCAGTCTCAAACCAACTCACTTCATGTTGAACTGAAAACACTCCCCAATTCAAAGGACCATGTTAAGTTTGCAGATGCTCCTATATGAAAATATTGCAGAACATTTGTTGTCAAGTTTATATTCTGTCTCTTTTCATACAACTTACTTGACAAAATAATATTACAAATGTTACAGAAGTTCCCGTCCTGATCCCCCTTCAGCTGACCTTTTGAATTTTTCACAGAGTTCGGCCTCCTGCTCCTCCTGAAAACGAACTCCTGCAGGGCAGTCTGGGAAGTCATGGGGGAAGTGGGGAGAACCTTTATTTTGCGAGTGCTTCAGGCTCATGTTCAGCCCACCGATACGGACTCCTCGGTACACCTGGCAGAGGAGAGAGTAAACATTGGATGAGTTTTCAAAAATAAAGCAAACCTGAGGGCTTCCTGTCTGCTTCGAATTTCAAGGTACATTTAACATTTCACAGTTCTGGAACTGCCTCGAACCACGAACAAGGCTGGATATATTTAATAGAACAAAGCCAAGAAAAGAAAGCCGAAGGCCTCAAAGCCGGATCTTCAAACATGCAGTTAATTTAACACCTTCGGGACAATTTAATTATAATCTGAAACTTATTCTATTAATAAAGGCAGAGTTTATGGCAGAGATGCACAAATAAGGTGTGAGAGAGCTTTGGGCAGGTTGTCATGACCATGAATTACACTATCTGCGTGAGTTATGAAGATATACTCAGACAGGTACATCAAACCTGAATCTGCAGTCATTAACACGAGTTGCAGACGGTCCCTCAGAACCCTGACACACACATCACTGGTACGAAGGTTCAATCTCAGCTGAGTGCAGGTGCAGACAAAGGAAAAGAGAGGTCCATGCCACCCACCAGAGGGATCCAGAAGGCCATGCCCCAGCCTTTAGGAAGCAGCAGGTCCCATCCAGCGCCCCAGGAGTTCATCTCATGTCCCACCTGCTTGCCAGGCTGGTGGACCAGGAGGATGGGGACCCTGCACTGCGGGGGGGTGGGACTCAGCCTGGAGCCGGGCACGAGGACGTCTCTCCTCATACGGTTCAACTCCTGTGCAATGTTAAGATAGGTAGACGCAAGGACAACATCTGAACTAATCTATAACTTCCAAGACAGAGGTATAAATGTTGCAGTGATGTAGGAGACAGACTGTAAATACAGAGCACAGACGGCAATAAGATACTGATATACCAAAACTGAGAATTCCATTTTCTGATACCTGCTCTGAAATTTTGTTCTCAGTGACATTGTTGCGTACAGACTGTTCCCACAGGAAACCCTGACAGCACTGTTCTGGTACCCCCCGCAGCATCAGCTCCCTTCTCTTCTCCTCGTCCACCTCTGCAAGAAACGAACAACACCTCTGTATACTCAAAGGAAAGAAGGACGGAACCTTGCTGCACAGAAAATCACCTCTTTTAACCCACTTTTGACTCACAGCCTTCAGTGCTGCGGTGCATCAATTTGAAAAATATATAAAAGTTATTGATTTCTATATAATAATTATCATTGTTGTGACTCTATGTTCGGATGCAATAAGCTGATTAGATCACGTGGCATTTTAAAGTATTCTAAAAGGATTCATGTTCATTCAGGGTCGCTGGTGGCAGGTTATCAGATTATCTGGTTGCTGTGGGTGCAACATGTATATGTAACTACTGATATGGTTGTTTGAGTTGGACTAGTGGGTCCTGCTGACAGTAAGACCATAAACAAATCATCCTTTCAATGACAATAACAGACAGACAAAAGGCCCCTTAACTGTCAGAGTTGAAATGATCAGACTCACAGGAAGGAAGAGGAACAGAAGTTGGACAGATATTTACACATGTAACCTTCCAGGGATCAATAACTCATAAGTGGAATGTTAAAAAGACAAACAGGCCTCGTTCTGTCGTAAGTTAGACAATGAAGGACAACCTAATTATCATCAAACGACCCCTCCTCCGAGCCGGAGCAGTGACATTGGTCTCTGTACGCTTTGAGGCGAGTTGCACAAGGACCGACTACACACAGACGAACACCAATCACAGACCAACAACAACATTCATTACTACAGTCTTACAGTGTAGAATCCCCAGAAATCACTTCATGGGGCATTATGTCACCGAGAGATCATCTGAGCTGTTGATCAAATTCATTATGAGGATTGAAACCCTCATTTGAATGAGAATCATTATAAGAATTAGTGGAATAACCTACAGATATATTTTAAAGAAAAGTAATCTGAATACCAGGTTCACATTCAACAAACAGAATGATGAGAAAACAGACTTGTGTTTACTATAAAAAAAACAGACCTGATCCAGGTTATACAAGATTAACCTTCTTATATAATGTAGCTTCGCTTAGCAACAGCAGCCTCTCCTGGCTAATAGTAGGACGCTGGTGCTTTTACTTCTGTTGCTACCTTGTCAGGGAGAATAAAGCACTCCATCATTTGGGGGAAAAAGAACCCCGATGACCATCAGACCAGATATGGCAGGTGGCAGCAGCAGTTGCAGGGTTTCTCCAACGGAACTCACAGCAGTTGTGTTATAATGCAGCTGCTCACAGCCAGTATCAAACTGACTGACTGACTGACTGTTCACCTCTCTCATTTCAACTTCTCAGCTTCCTCTGTGAACCTTCGGACTTTTCGCCTCTGCCATGAAGTACTGAGAATCCTGAGCTACTCTCTAGTTCCAGAAAGCAACAGTCCTTCCTGGCCGGTCACATCGTGTTTCATAATGCAAGAACAGGTGTTTTAGTGAGTTTGGAGTTTAGGAATGGAAATGAAACATTCAGCATCCCTGACATGTCAGTGTGACATTAAAAAATGATTTTGAAGTTGTTATTCAAAAGATAAAATTATGTTTCTTTAAAACGGGGCTCCGAGGCTGGAATCTAAACCCATGTGAGGACTAAAAGTGAAAGCAATAAGACATTACAAATATTACATACTAGTCAGTCAGAAAGCTTATCCAGCTTCTAATCCTGAGGAAAGGATTCATAGCTGAGCTAGTTTAATAAATGTCCCTAATATGTTGTTATTGTCGGTGTGGGTTAAGCTCTGATATTCTGAAGTTATTTTATTAGGAAGGAAATAACGGACATTTGGATGTCTTTGTTCTTTGGCTTCATGTTATTGTAAACTAGAATTGGGAATTACATATTTGTCACTAGAAATAAGAGGCAGAGTAAGAAATCGACCGTCATAATTTTAGTTCTACTTAATAGTCAGCGAATTAGCTGTTGTTTGTCACTGATGGTGTTTTGGAGTACAGGGTCCTGCCAGGATTCGAACCTGGAACATCTGCATGGCCAGGCAGAGCCCCCCCTGGAGCACAGAACCAGAAGTGTACTCAGTGAAACAGCCTCAGGATCAGAAACAACAGACTCATTCAGACTACTTTAGAAAGGTCTTATTTAATGGTCAGTCACACAGGGAAATGTGTAAAATGACTAAACAAGTACACTAAATGATAATGTGAACTTGTTTTTGATTTTCTCAGGCGAGGTCTGGTTGAACGTACGCTCATCCATACTGACTGATATTGATGTTAACAGAATCATTTTAAACTTACTACTTTTGGAAATAGCTATATTGTTAAGAGAAGATTAAGAGAAGAGCTACCACATCTCAGCACACTCACTCAGGATTCTCCATTAAATTCTAACCAGCCTGCACAGGTTGGATTAAGGTTACATGTTGGTTTTGTTTTGTAGTTTTTTTTACAGTGTGATTAATACACCGTTTTGCTTAGAATATAATGAAACCTTATACAACTGTGATTCACTTCTATAATCCTTTTGTAGGACCTGTCGATTGTATTTAAAACATTATAAAAAGGTCCAAATTTCAAAGTTTTCGGACCAGTGGAAATCCTGGGTAGGACAGATTTTACCTTGTGCCTGCTTTACACAGGTTAAAGCTTTAACCCTCTTAGATGGTAAAGTCAGCCTGGGATCCTCTACTGTCAGTCCCAGCACTGTGCCTGAAGGGAGCTCTGCAGTCGAAAAGATGCCTGGATGAATTACACAACTGTGGTTAGCGAGAGGAGCACACACACACACACACACCAAACTACATGGCAGAGACGTGTTGACACAAAAAGAAACAATATTTGGATTCACACAGAGGTACATAATGAACCTTTCAGTATATGAAACACATCAGCCTGTTCTTGATGCAGCTTCATCTTCTTCTCATCTTTGCAGTGCTCAGGCCACCACAGGCAGGAGGGCTCAGATTTGTTCATGTCCTTAAAAGAAGAAAAACATAACATGTGATAGTTCACTTTCAAAAGCAAATATATTCGAACTCACTACTATTCATATCAATTATACCATAATTCTTACATCACAGTTCGTAGCAGCTTCCAAAGCTTCAGCCAACACAGAATGGGACTGTGGTCCAATTAGGCGATAGCGTACCATCTCCATCGTTAGATCACTGCAATAGATCCATACATGACATGCAAAATTTACAAATGAAGGAATTCACCTCATCAACTGCAGTGAAAAATATTTATCCAAATACTCTGTATGCATCTTAATCAAATCTAAAAACCACACAAACTTTATAACTATTCCAGTTGAGCTGGACTTCCAGGTAATCGGAGTGGTGGCAGATCTGGTTCCATCACCCAGGATCTTCTTGGCTGGAGGTCCACTGGCATCCTCACAGCTTCGCTTCCTCTTGGTTCCAGATGTCTGTTTGACCTCCGGGATTTTCTCAGCCTTTGAATCCGATTCTACGGTGGAGACAACCTCTGCAAGCACCACTGGCACAACAGCATCATAACACTGGCACACCGCTCGTAACTCTTGGAGAAGGTCCTGGAAGACAGACAGTTTTCTGGAGTTAACAACTCTGCTGAATGTTCTTGACAGCAAATAAAATCTCTGCAAGACCTTAAGATTGTCCATCCTATCATGTTTATGCTTTAGCACAACAGTCCTCTATCACCCACCATACCTGTTTGAGAGTGGGGTGAACCCAGATCCACAGCTGCCTGTGAGTTGAGCCCTGTGTACGGGGTCTCCAGAGGAAGGTGACAGGGCCCAGGGGCTGCAGGGGGTATTGCCTGGACCTGTACACCACTACACTGCCCTGTCTTTGCCCTGACAGACACAGCGCTGCAGCAAATGTAGGACCTGCAGAAACATACAAACTGTATATTGATCTATGACACAAAAAAAAAAAAATTGTGTGCTGAAAATAAATGTGGAATCTAAAGCAGCACTGTGTGGTCGAGGTGGAACATGCTCTCACCAGCCTCCTTGCTAGTTAGCTGTGACAGAGAAACCAGGAGCTTGTCTTCGTCTCCCTGTAGCTCTATGCAGCAATAGTAAGAAAGGTCCTGAATGGATCAGAAACAGAAAGGTTAATTGTACTGGCAGGCGAACACCTTAATACAGTCAGAATGATATCATCTCCTTTGTGTGAGGGTCTATACCTGCAGCAGACAATGGGTGCTCATAGCTCTGTAGCAGGGACGGTAGCATTTGTATGAGGGTCTCTCCCCGAGGCAGTAGCCCCACTTTTTCACCATGTGGAAGCGCTTGGCGTGCCAAATGTGTGTCTCCAGCCAAATATTCTTTCTCTGCCGACGGTTGAACTCAAGCAGCAGATTTCCATGCCGGCGGCGAGCCTTGCGGCATTTGCTCTTTGACTGCTCCTTTTTCTTCTTAGGGCCAGCCTGGAGGCTCTTGTCTCGCTGGTGGGGAGGGAATATAAATGTCACGAAACTCTGCAGAGAGATCATTATGTTGAAGGAACAGAAACATAGTGATCACTAAAAGACAGAACTTTACCATTCTGTTAGCCATCACTCTCAGCCTGCAAGGAAGCCGCTTGGTGTTGTGGCTCATGGCTCGTCTCCTCATGTGTTTTGGTAGGGCTCCAAACACATGACAGCTGCCTGTTTTCTGGGTGACGGCTTTCAGCATGGCTCGTACCTCTGCAGCCCTGGACTTGGCAAAAGCTCCACCTGGATAGGGTCATGAGTTGAAGAGAGGCATGAACTTGAAGTCATGAGTCTAACTGTGCAAGACAGGCTGGGTGATATGGCTAAAATCTCCTACCTTCTCCTGCTCTGTATTTATAATTCCATTCTCCTCCTCTATGTCTGCCCAAATGTTATTACTTTGCGAGGAAGCAGGATGTGTGTGGTCAAATGAGAATCACAAGATTATACAAAATTCCAGCCCTGATTTCATACATAGCCTGACCTAGTCAAAGCTCTTCGGTAAAAAGGGTCTTTAGCGATGGATTGCATTACATCTTCTAATTCAACCAGCCCTAGCAAGCATCTTCTATCTACGCCTTGTTACACCGCCAGTTCAACTTAACTAACTGCTAGTTTAAAGGATATAAATAGCACAACATTAAAGCAATGGGCGAAAAATATTTTAGAAGTTGGTCATGACCTGTAGTGAAATAAATGGTGAAAGGCAGCACACCAAAGCCTTCAGTATTTCTCATTAGACCTACACTCAGTTGTATTAGAGGGGAATATCTTTACCAGTGATGTTCTGAGGCATCTCCTTGGTGTAGCCTCCACCACCTTTCTGGTGTCCACGCACCCATCCACCCGGGTGGCAAGGGCTCTTCCCCTTCTCTGTAGTTTGATGGGTGTCAGATGGACCGACACGACCTCCACCTAGAAAGGAATTATTTTGACATTTGACAAGTAGAAATATGCTCCTGTATTCCACAGGGAGGTTTGGATGAGAAAGAAGATGTAAAGCAAAGGTGACCAAGATAATTGTACTGTGTGAACTAAAATAGTGCTTAATTACCATCTGATACTTTGAATAAATCACAGTAGACAGTAGTGACTGACTCATGATTGATGACGTCAGAGAAAACACTTCTGTATGTGCAATACAACATCACAGGAACAAAAGCAGATTATATATAGATTATAGTTACTGGTGGAAGGTGTGTCTCCTCTGCTCTGCACATGTGGAGAGGAAGAGGAGTTCTGCACATTGACGGGCTGGTTCCTCAACTTCTTCTGCCGCATTTTAACTTTAGCAGCAGACATTTTCTGTGGGAAAACAAGAAGTCACCTTTAAGATACCAACTGTCAGCCTTAGTCATTCCTAATTTACATTGACTCATCCAAGCCGCTTCAAATATCTAACTTACACAGCTTGCTAACATTTTACTGACTGCTAGCTAGCCTGCTACTTTAACGTTACTCCACCTAGACGTGGGTTGTTTCCTCATTTAACAACACTGTGTACTACACATCATAATGTTACCTCAAGATTTCCCAGCGCTGCTGTATGTCAGACCTTATGTTGTACACGTGTTTTATATTTAAAACCTGGCTAGCTGGCTAGCATTGGAGTTTTGTTTTGTCTTTCCTCGTGCTGTTCTCTGCTCTCTGACGTGATATTCGTTTCCGGGTATGTGGCGTTCATGGGATTTGTAGTGTGCCGTCGAAACAATAAAGTTATGACAACACGCAATGTCATTCATTCAGAAATTCGCTGATATTTTTCAAGAAATTGATTCCTCTGTTGAAAGATACATTTTATACGCTCATAATGACTGAAAATCGCAAAATTAAATAGTTTGCTGCACACCTGATTCGTACTTTACGGTAAATTAACAGTGACGGTGTTTTGTCATGTGCATTCAGTACTCCGCCTCCTCGAAGCGAAACTTTGCCTGCGTTGGTTTGCTATATTGTCAATAAAATGTCTGCATTGATCAGGAGGATTATCAGCACAGCAAAAGCTCCTGCTGCCATCGGTCCGTACAGGTGAGAGGAGTTTAGAGTTGTCACGATCACCCTGAAACCTTGTTCACAAGTTTAAACAGTCTAAATAGTATACAGCTGAAATTACATTCAGACCGTGTGATTATAATTGTCAAGAGGCTGTAATTATATATTATCAATGTAAACAAAGCGTTATTTCATTGCACTGGGATGTGCAGTGCTCTGACACTCGATTGGTTTTTCGGTGCAAAGTGCAGCTTTTTGAACTGAACTTGAACTTTTAAAAAGTAAACTATTGACAGACTCTTATATT